>PVJI01004162.1:0-112176 GCA_004026765.1 Micronycteris hirsuta | reverse complement strand
AATTCAGCACTAGAGGCATTTGACTCCAGTGTCATTGGGAAACTGCACCCTCAGGTGTCCAGGGGACTCCAGCCATGGCCCTGCCCTTGCTCTTCCTTGGCAAATTGCCTGTGCTTCAGGGACTAAGAAGCCCAAACCAAGTACTTGCCCAAGATGCTGGGATGTGTTCATAACATGTGACTATCTGAAATTAAGAGAAATGACACAAAATGGATACGGTAAGCTAGCTGCCCCTTGACTGTAAACTCTGGGAGGACAGGGGCTCTATTCATTACAATCATCCCTTTGTCGCCAGTGCCTAGCTATGTGATGTTCAGACTCAAGAAATAGTTGTTTAATTAATAAATATCACTGTTTCAATCTTCCCAGGAAATATTGGAGCACTGAAACCGCTAAGCAATAGAAAGTACATCGGACATGGAGTAAGGAAGCCCCCTGAGTTCTCACATCTTTAAAATGGGGTCAGTAGTATCTGCCTCACAGAGCCCTTGGGAGGGTTAAATGGAACAGTGTATTCAAAAGGCCGTGCTCCATGGCCGGCTTAGCAATATGTGCTTAAGAAATGTGGAGTGTGCTGAATAAAATCGGAGGACTGCATACATCCTAGCAAGAGGCCTTCAGTGACTCTAAAAGGGGGGCACCAATTTACAGTGTAACCAATGGCTCTGGCTAGTGTGGCTCAGCTGGTTAGAGCATCATCCTGTAGACTGGAAGGTCGCCAGTTCAATTCCTAGGCAAGGCACATACCTAGGTTGTGGGTTTGATCTTCAGTCAGTGCACATGTGAGAAGGCAACCAATCACTGTTTCTTGCTCACTCTTTCTAAAAGCAATGAAAAAATCAATGTCATTGGGTGAGGATAAAAAAATGTAACCAATGAAAGAAAAGCTAAAATCGTGGCAATCCCAGACTGTGCTAAGGAAGTGTTACAACAGCAGAAACATTTGGTGATGGATGTAGAGACTATTTTAGAAGGGGAATCCGGGAGGGGGGAGGGGGAATTTTTGCTAGTGTTCCTTTGGCAATTTTCAGTGCTAACTTTATTTTCACATGAACAATGCAGCTTACCCGAGTTAGCAAGTGATAGTTTATTAAAATTTGCATTCAGAGTTCTTGTTAAGAAAAATTATCCAAAATTTGGAAATAAAGCAAAGAAGTTATTGCACAATCTGGTCTTAATGTCATACTAGAAAATTGTGTAACAAACTCGAGGATCACCTTTTGCTCTGAGAAATCATCATTTTGTTTGATGTGCTCTGTATTATCCGTTACCAACTAAATGTTTGTGTCCTCCCCCGCCACCCCCCCCGCCCCATCACACAGATGTATATGTTAAAGCCCTAATCGGCATTGCAGCTGTCTTTCAAACTTTGGTCTATAAGGTGGTGATTAAAAATTTCGGTGAGAGTGGGGCCCCGATCTGATAGGATTAGTGTACTTATAAGAAAAGACACCAAAAATGAATAAATAAATACATACATACATACATAAATAATAAAGAAAGAAACTTTTTAAAAACAGAGATACCTAGGAGCTCGCTCTCTCTCTTCCCGCCCCTCACCTCCTAGGGGCATGCACCAAGAAAAGGGCCTGTGAGGACGGAGCAGGAAGGTGGCCATCTACAAGCCAGGAGGAGAGCCCTCCCTAGAAACTGAATTGGCCAGAAGCTTAGTCTTGAACTTCTAGGCCTCAGACTGTGAAAAAATGTTGATTAAGTCACCCAGTTTATGGTATTTTGTTGTGGCAGCCCGAACTAAGACAACTATTGCTTCAGGTTCAGACTCTGTAACTTTGGATATTATCTTGTAGAAGGTCGACAAGTTGTTTTTCCAGAGGAATGTAAATGATTTCTGTTTGTAGAAGTAAGAGTCCCAAAGGTTACGGTTTCATTGACTTGTTGGGCCTTAACTGTTTTTATCTAATATTGAAATCTGAGCCTCAGTCCTCCTGCTCTGTAAGATGTCACTAATTGTAGTTTTTCCTTTATAGGGTTGCTATAGGATTAAATATAAGGTATATAGTACTTGGGCACTGCCTCATGCATAGTAAGCTCTCAATTAAATTTATTCATTATAATTATTTACACCAGATGTCCACAGTTGTATTTTGTTGGGTTCATACAGTATTAAAATATTAGTAGTCAACAGGGAAAAGTAAGGACATTTCACATATTTTACATTTTGACTTCTCTTGAAAAAATCAAAAGGTCAGGCAGCACAAGGCTTAATCGCCCACATGGCAACCAACAGCTCTAAGTGGGTGGCACCTTCCCTTCGGGATGGGCAGGCACTCTCCCAATTTCTACAGGCACACCCAGGCTCCTTTTTTCCTTTACATTACCTGCCTGGCCCTTAAGGCTTTAACCTCTAGTTTAAATTGTAATTCCATTACTCCCTAATTAAAATAACCTTCAGCGCAACTTCCAGGGGCCCCAGAACCCAGGTTTCCACTCAATGGAAACTCAATGGTGCTTTAGGGGAGACCATCAGGGGCTCATGGTTCAACCTAATGGTATGGGAGGTTTCCCTAGAGCATTACCCCCTCTCTTCTCTTCCTCAACTCTGCAGAAAGGGCATGATATTCTCAGGCTGGGTGCTAGGGTAGGACATCTTCCTGAGGGTCTCAGAGATGTTCGCATCCTGCTGGGATGTTCTCCATGACTTAGCAGCTCGTAGCACTGTGGCTGAGCAGTGAGCTAGGTGGTGACAATAATTAACTGTAGTATAGAGCTTCTACAAATGCCAGTCACTTAATGTGGGTCATCTTGTAGAATCTTCCAAACCATTGCAAGTAGGTATCACAGGTTCGTAATCTGAAATTTCAAAGCTCTAAAAACCAGACGTCTAACCAAAATCTAAGGTTAGCAGTTTAGCAAAGTCTATCCTGTCCCAGCATGAAGCTTCGTGCAGTCTTTATTTATTAGCATTTATTCTAATATTCTAATTTTCTATCATTCTAATATTCTAATTTTTTAGTCTTTATTAGTATTTATTGCCCTCGCTTAGTGTAAATACTCAGGTCTCGCTGGAGAAATACTAATGCGTTTGGTTACTGAGTTCTGCCCCAGATTCCCACTGGAGACTGGTATTCACACCAAGCTTTCTAAGGTTTGAATAAATGGCTCGAAGAGTTTTAGATAAGGTATTGACATATGTATTCTTCCCATTTAGCAGATAAGGAAACTGAGTCCTTGAGAATTTTTTAAAAAATACAAATACGTGCTTAACCATGATGACCACCGGGCAGACAGTCCTTCCTGGCTGATCCTGAGCTATTGCTTCTCTGGACCTCGTGACCCCATTTGTCAAGCGAAGGGTAGCGCTACCAGCTAAGGGCTGTGAACTTAGTAGGCTTTAGGCCATTTCATTCTAACCAAACCATCCTATAACATGGCTGTTATCATCGTTATTATCCCTATTTTGTTGATGAAGACACTGAAAGTCAAAGAACTTACACAATGTACCAAGGTCACCCAGCCAGTCACGGGCACGTGAACCAAGTCTGTCTGACTTCAACAGTCACACACGCTTTCGTGGGGTCCGAGGTCCTCGAAGCTCTGAAAGGGTCCCTCTCTCTCATATCCCTATCAGGTTTCTTCACTGGAAAAAATTCCTGGCGCATTTTGTCTCTCGGTCTTCACATTCCAGCAGTCATCAGCTTGACAGACAGGCCAGGAAAGCTTTGAAATGGTGTTTATGGTTCCCTACCCCTCACACCCCAGGGGAGGGTTCAAGCCACTTAAAAATGGCCACTTTCAGACAATGACAGGCATTTCCTGGGACTCAGGGGTCTGTCTGTCCCTCTTCCTGCTGTAAAGATTTCTGCAAGTAGGTGCAACATTTCTCTAGGGGCTTTCAGCCCCAGCAGGTCTGAGCCCACAAGGCCCAGCCCCTCAGCGCCTGTTAATGAGGTCTGTCCCTCCTCCTTCCTTCCATCTCTCTGATGGCTGCTCCTCCTCATACTCGGGGTTCACAGGAGGAACCATAGGAGCTGCTGAGTTGCCTGGGCACGGGAACCCTGGCCTCACTGAAAGAGAGTTGGGGGCCTTGCTGGAGGGGCTGCCATCTTTCCACCTGTTCAAGTGACCGGGAAAGGCGTGGTTCGTCCCATAATGCCTTGTTTTAAAACCCAGTTGCTGGAAGGAAATGTCTTTTGACAAGTAATGCAGTGGTTTGGGAAGTCAGCTGCCTGAAAGAGTGGGGACTGGTGGATTCACTATCCACAGAACAGAGACGCCACATCGGGGCAAAGAGCAACAGCGCCTGTTATCTCCCTCCCGTTCTCTGCCCGTCTGAGCAAGACGTTGGACCTCACCAAAACAGTGTCCCTACCTGGAAAATGAGGATAAGAATATCCAGTCCTGCCTATCTCAAAGGACTAAAGAGAGAATCACCGTAGCAATGGATGTGGCAACATTTGCAAACATCACACACAATTGTCATGTACTCCTGAGGGCAGTGGGTGACTTATAGCTAAGGATGAGGAAGAAAGGTCACAGGAAGTCAGCTCTACAACGAGACAAGACCAAAAGTTCAGTAGACTGAACCCCTGACAGATGGCCTGGGCTGACATATATATTTCCATCACATATCCCTGCTTCCCCACATCCAGATGATTAGGAATTACTTGGTTTAAAAATGATTGAAGAATTTTGTTTCCATGTGTGATTTGAAGCATTTTTATCCCCAGAGATTGTGACTAGCAGAAGGAATGCAAGAGGAGTACAGATCAAGAGAAACAACAGATAGCAGAAACAAACCTGTACCTGCTTTCAGTAGTGAAATGATCAGAGACGGATAATAAAACAAGTTTGTTTATTATGTAAATTATAAAATTGAACATATTTTCTGGGAATAACCTCTAGTAATATAGTAGATATGGGAAAGAACCAAACAGAAGTTCCAGGAATAGAATAGATAGGACCTTAAATTAAAAACACATCATCGACCTGCCTGGTGTGGCTCAGTGAATTGAGTGCTGGACTGTGAACCAAAGGGTCACTGGTTTGATTCCCAGTCAGGGCACATGCCTGGGTTGCGGGCCAAGTCCCCAGTATGGGGCTCCCGAGAAGCAACCACACATTGATGTTTCTCGCCCTCTCTTTCTTCCTCCCTTCCCCCTGTCTGAAAATAAATAAAATCTTTAAAAAAAAAAGAACACACCATCATTTCACAGACAAGTCTGAGGAGCGGAGAGGAGGTGTGAGTCAAGGACTTCCATGGAAAGGAACACTAACTTTGCTGTAATCAGAGCCGTGGGTGATAGATAGGGAAGGGAAACATAAAAGAGCTCTGGCAACTGGACTTCTCAGGGCTTCAGGGATCTCCAAAGTGTTGACTTCTTTGACAACAATAGTAGCATCAGCATCAGGGCCCGATAACCAGGCTGTGGAAGCCAGCAATCCTTTGGGAAAAATAGAAAAGGGATGGGAGAGGGAGGCATCACCAGCTCTTTCCAAGTCCTTCAGAAGTAGTAGGGCGCTGTCTGTGCCTCATAAATTCCAACTAAAATACAGAACAAGAAAGAATAGTTAGCAAACTCAGAAATTATTCTTGGAAATCAGCTCTGATTTAATGAAGACCATTTGTGTTTTCCAACTGCACAGTCTTAAATTGAAGCTAGGGGAATCCAAGTTCATGAAATCTTTGTATTTTTGTTTATTTATTTATTTTTAGAGAGAAGGGAAGGGAGGGAGAGAGAGTGGGAGAGAAACATCGATTGGTTGCCTCTCGTACATGCTCCAACCAGGGACGAACCTGCAACCTACCCATGTGCCATGTGCCCTGAGCAGGATCAAACCAGCAACCTTTCATTATGCAGGATGATGCCCAACCGACTTGAACCACACTGGTCAGGGCCAGGTTCATGAAATCTTTTCAGGAGGTGAGACTTCTTAACAATATGAAAGGTCACATGAAACGGATGCACACATACATCCAAGCCCAGAACCATAAAACTTGGCGGTTGGAAGAAACCACAGAATAACCGTAGGGCCACCCCTTCACTTACAGAAAATGGAACAAAGCCTTAGAAAGAGCAAGGGTGGCAGACACAGGTCCTAACCTCCGCTTTGAGACTAAAGCAATAACCTAACCAAAGCGGTCGCCCTTGGTTCAACTTTCCAAAAGAAAAAAAATATATATTGTGGCTCATCTGGTGAATGGTTGGCAAAAATCAAAATATAAGGAGACGAGGGCTGGTTAGAGTGGAGGGAAGTGACCTGCCAGGACAGGCGTGGAGGAGATGAGCTTGAAGTCCTGTGCGAGGCAGGAAAAGGCGCTTCAGGCGGGGGAAACGCTAAGCAAAACCAGGCGGAGGGGGTGCGTGCAGATTGGCTTAGTTGATTCGTGTATCCCACAGACATTTACTGAGAGCGGGTCACGTGTTGGACACATGTGTCCAGGCAAACTGAACACGGTCTCTGCTCTCCTGCAGCTTATAGTCCAGTGGGCTGGGGAGGGGAAGGACGGAGATGGGACAGGTAGCAAGTGTCAACTGTTAAAGAAATTCTGATAGATTCTTTGGGAAAGAGAAGAAACCATCAATAGGGTTGGCAGAGCGGTAACAGCAGCAACCTCTCCTGCAGGATGTGGATGACATCGGCTCTGTGTTGTCACGGACTGACGGACCCCGGGCCCTGCCCCTGTGTTCCGGTCCCTGCCTGACTGCCAGATTATGTGCCAACTGAAGACAGCGTTTGCAGCAGCAGCAGGCTCCTGCCAAGCGCTCACTTCCTCATTTCTGCTGCCGCTGCTTAGGGCTCTGGCTGAGCTGAGCTATTCCTTTAGGAAGGAGACCGAACTGGGAAGATGATATTTTGGGGTGCTTGAGATTGTGGGTGCTTCCGTTTTCTTCTTTATATTTTTATATGCTCTCCAACTTTTCTACCTTAACTATGCATTGCTTTTAGGATCAGAAAAAAAAATAATTAAAACACCTTTTTATAAAGCAGGTTTTTTAGGCCACTGATATTATCCCTAGGTATTAAATGCACACATAGAGAAAGATATCTACAATACATTACTGAGTGGAAAAAAAGAGAAAGCAAACGTCATACAGAACAAAACATACAACGCTATCTCGTTATTGTAAAAAGCTCTATGCATGTGTTTTATTTTATTTATATGTATTTGATATACATATATATGATTTTATATGCTTTGTAAGTGTTTATAGATATATACACTTACAAAGTTTTGGGAAAACCTACACTAAACCCTGATGGGGGAGGGGTAGCTTTACTTTTATATGTTCTATAATGATCAAATGTTTACAGTAAGTAGGTGTTACTCTTGCCATTGCTAAGCCAAAAACCACACAGACACCAGGCATCATTGATTGGTTTTATTAGGTCCGGTCCCGTGCCAGTGGCTTCCTTCTCACTCCCAGTGGCTTCCACTCGGCTGTGCTGAGTCTGGGCAACAGGGAACGAGACCCTTTGACTCGCTCGGTCTGTGCCCGTCCCACCCAGGCAGCTGACTCTTCAGAGGAAACCAGCTCTTCAGATTGAGCTCCTTGGATCCTCCCTTCAGCGATGAGGGTGCACACCCCCTCCAGGTGTGGTCAGGTTTGTGGAGCAAGAGACCTGGGTTGGTCATTTTCCTGTCTCTTCTGCAGCTCTCTGCCCATGTTTCTTTGCCTGGAGAAGTGCTTGTGTTGGAGATGGTGACAGGGGAGTGGGCTGCAGAGAATCGCACCCCCCCTCCGCAGTGGGGATGGGGGACTTCTCTGGCTTGTCCTGCATGTGCGGGGAGGGGGGTTAGAGAGATGTCCCCTTGGCCTCCACCTGTGACCCTCAGCCCCACCCATGCTTTCTTCCTCTTACCCTGCCCAGCCCAGGAAGGAGGTGGAAATAATTAACACCTAAGTGGGAACTCTGTCACCAAAGATTGTGAACCCCTCTGTGAATTTGCATTTGCAACCTTCTGCCGCTGATTGTGGAGTGCGGGCCTCTATCTCTTCTGAAAGGAAGGGCAGGCAGCGGGAATTAGGTGAAGCGAGGAGGGGTCCTCTTTGTTAGGGCCTCCCAAATATTCTGCCTCCAAGCCTGGTGCAGATGAAAAACCTGCCTTGGGGGAGTGTCGCCAGAACAGTTGGTTCCCTGCCCGCTCTCTGCTGGGTTTCTGGAAGCGAGCTCTGTAGCCGTCTGAGGTCGGTAGCCCGTCTGTGACCTGGGGCCCTGCCGTCTCCTCCGGAACCAGGCGCCCAAGGCCCAGCCTGGCGCCCCACCCTCAGGACCGGTGGCCCATGTGCCCTGGGGTTTGGGGACCCAGGAAAAGGTCTGAACCTGCCCGAAGGGGCAGGGCACTCCAGAAAGGAGTGACCAGCATGAGTTGGAAGAACTTTTCAATGACCAATTAATTTTTTGAATGGTAGAATATTCACAAAAAAATTTCAAAGGTTCAGAAGTGAAAAGCAAGAGTCCTTCTACCACTAGCTTCCCAGTCCCTCTCACTCTGTGCCTGTGTGTCTGTGTGTCTGTCTACGTGTTTACATTTAATGGCAGCTACAGAACACGTTCATCTTGCTTTTCCCCCCACAACGCAGCACTTTCCAGGCCCACTACTTGCTGTGAGACCGGTTCATGTGACTCATTTTCCTGTGCTCAGTCTGATCTGTAACACAGGGAACAATAAAAATGTTTAACTCGTGGGGCTGTTGTGAGGATTAAATGAATTAATTCATGTGAAGTCATTAGACTAGTGCCCGGCACACAGAAAGCATTATATTAGTGGTAGCTGCTGCTATTATTGTAGGCACTGAAAATTAATGAAAGATTTTATGGTGTGTAAGGGGTGCGTATGTGTGTGTTGGGAGGGCAGAGAGAGAGAGAGAAAGAGAGAGAGTGATGATTTAATCTTATAAGAAAGAGGTGATTGATTCTGAGATTCTGATTTGGGAAGCTGGGAAATTAACAGGATAAAAATATAACAACAACAAAACAGCTTCTATTTATTAAATGTCATCCGAGTGTCAGGTGCTCTTCAGGCCCCTGACCTGCCTTATTTAAGGTCTGCAGCGAAGCCTTATAGACACGTATTATTATTTTTAAGGTTCAGAATGAGGAAACGGAGATCTTGATGAATGTGTTACAGGAAAGTAACATAAACTCGGCCCTTTGAGTTTCCTGTTTACGCCGACCGTGTGGTGCAACGGCCATCGCGTTCCTGGGCAGAGCAGAGGCCAGTGCTGTGGGTTCCGTTGGACTCCACGCTGTCCACTGAGGGTGGTTCCTCGGTTCTCACATTGCTCCAGCAGCACGGACTGTGCTTAAAACAAAAGTCAATAAACAGGGGAATTACTGACTGAGCCTCACCAGTGCCTCATGTATTAAAATTCCACAGTATGTGATTTTAAGGCATTCATCGAAGCCAATTCTCCCTCGGGTAAAGCATCATTTTATTTCTCAATGGGTGACACACTGTCTTGCCTCCTTAAACACCGCCTGGGTGACCTCATTTGGCCTTTCCTTCTGTCCCTGAGTCATCATCTGAGTGGCGCCTTTGCTTTTTGTGCTATTGATGGCCTTTGTGCCATCAGTGGGTTTACTACCACGTGCCTCCTTGTCTGCAGTGTTTAGTATGCTGCCCTCAGAGAAATCAGCAGGTGAGCAGTCTTGATGGGACTGTGCATAAAGCCCAAAGTGACAAGGACCATGGGAGAGTGGCTCCCATGGAGTTGAGAATGACAACCCTTGAAGAGGCGCCTTTGCCTGTCCTCTGGGTTCTCTGCTTTCTGGGGGGTTGGAGTTGCAGGAACCCAGACCAGGATGAGTGTTCATAGTCGATTCCCCGAGCCTGGCTTCGGTGGGAGCCAAGACCAGGTGAAGGAGGTGGCTCGAATGACTGTTCGGTGACTGTGAAGTGTTGTGGATTCTGTCCCGTTTCTCAAGCGCAGGAGGCCAGCAAGGCACCTGCCTGGTGGTCATCTCCTTCCGCACCCCAGTGCGGAATCTTGGCTGCCTGCAGCAGGGCTGGCACTGGTTGTGGGGACGCCAGGCTGGGGCGGTGGCCCTTTGTGTCGTCTTGACTCCCAGGGCCACGCCTGGGACTCTTCCCATTGAAAAGCTGGTTCGGGGAGCAATAACAATCTTAAGCAAATACACAGCTCAAGATCCACTGATGGATTTTCTGATGAAGATAAGTCCTAGGGAAGACTGTTCAATGAGCTGGAGCGGTGCCATCGTAAATTCTGCCAAGTTTCTCCGAATCTCCTGTTTTGTGAACTCCCTGCTCTCCTCTTTCCCTATTCTTCTGCTGAGTTGTCTTTGCCAACCTTGCCGATTGGGCTGCGCTCCTTGCAAAACAGCAAACTAACATTTTACCAGTCATCAACTGCAAACAGGGCTATCTTATTTTTTTAAGGCATTTATTTTTGCCATACAGAAGTTGTACGTTTTTATGTAGTCAAATGTATCGATGCTTAGGCTGCAAAGACCCTCGCCACTGAGATTATACGTTTCACTTGTTAGCTTTGAGACCGACTCGAATTGCTGGGTCCACCGACGCGTGGCCGCGCTTTCCCCAGGCGCCTGTGCGGTCCTCTGGGGTCTGCAAAGGCAGGACAGCTGTGTGCGCGGATCTACGGCACTTCATACAGAGAACTTGTTTCCTTTTAACAATTTAAATCTTTCATCCAACTGCAATTTATTTTGGTGTTAAGGATTGACAACTTCATGATTTTCCCCCCAACTGATGAGCAATAGTCTGCAAATCATTTACTGAACCATCTGCTTCCTAAGTTGAAAGGCCATTTTTATCATAAACTAAATTTCCACGTAATTTCACTCTGTTCATCGTCCCCTCCTATTCTGTTACACTATGTTTTTCTCCACTCTAAACTGTTTTAATTATTGTTGTTTTGCCATGTGTTTTAATACAAGTCGGGATAGTGCTACCCTGTTATTCTTCTTTGGACCTTTTCTAGCTATTTTGCATGCTTATTTTTTCAGATAAATTTTAATATCATTTTATCAACCCCCCAATCCTCTTGGTATTTTAATTGATATTGAGCATATATGTTAATTTAGGGAGAATAACATCCAAAAAAGGGGGGACATGTCTTCCCATTTACTCTGGTTTTCTTTATGAATCTCATTTGAGCATTAGAGCTTTCTTCTTACATATCCTATAAATTCTTCATTAAATTTATCCTTACGAATTTTATCTTTTCAGCTGCTGGAGCAAATGAAATATGTGCTTCTCATATTTTCGATGGGCTGTGTGCCTTTAGGCAAATCACACACCCTCTCTAGGCCTCAGTTTCCCCCTCGGTAGAGGAGGGGGAGGGCCCCTCGGATCAAGTCACCTGATGCTCACTGTGCAGTTTATGAAGCAGCCTGACTCTATGCAAGATACTGGCATTGTCCTCATTGCATTTTCATGAGAAGGACACAGGGTCAGCTCAGTTTCTCTGCTCCCAGCTGTGCAAACATACCTGGGTCAACTCTAATTAATGCCTCTGTGTGTCCTCTGCCCCATCCAGTGATTCGCCAACAGTCAACTGCACCCCAACTGCCCTCTCTGTGCAGGAGGGATGCCCTGGTAGGATGGGCGGAACCTTCGTCCTCCCAGCCACCCATTAGTGGGCATCTACCCCGTGCCGGGAACTGTGCTAGCCTCCATGGGGGTCCTTGGCTGCTTATCTGACCAGGGTGGACAACCAACCAGCTTTGGATTTCATACCTCCAAGAGCAATTTGAATTTCAGGGTTGATTCTTAGTCTGGTTTGGCCTCCATGGACGCTGAGCACAGAAACAAGTCACGGGCCTTTTCTCCAGGTGTGGTGGAGAAGCAACCGGCTTGTGCTGGCAGTACCAGAGGGAGAGGCTGCTCGGAGAGAGGACGTTTCTTAGAGAGACTACGACTCTGAGACGAGTCAGGGCTGGCCAGCCTGGGAAAGCCCGTTCAACCTCCCCCTCCACACTTTCCTGCTTCCCGGGGCACCCCACTGTGTTGGCCAAGGGTGACAGACTCCTACTCCCTGCTAATTCCAGGAGGGACACATGGAGGCATTTCTCGGTCAGCCTAATTGTTTCTTTAATTGAAAGTCAGCAGATAAGCACAGGTTTCTTTCCCATGCAAAAAAGGCTTAGAATAGAAGAAATAAGCCACCGGCATAAAAAAACAAATGCTAGCTTTAGCCTGGCTTTGGAGGGAGGGCTTAGGGCCTGAGTTCTTGCATCATAATGTGTTTGAGTTAATTTGACTGGTGGGGGTGCTGAGTTAGCCAAACACTTTAATAGGATTGAAACAGGCTACTTTCAGGCCTTGTAAGGATGAGAATGGACTGGCTAAGCTCTCTTTTCTTTAAGGAAACAGCCCCCACTCTGGTACAGGCCAAAATAATTAAGTAATTAGCAAAGGCATTTGTCAAAATGCCCAGTGGGGCTGACGAAAATGACAGCTTTGAGAAGGATGAAGAGTTTGCAAATAGCATTTTCTTCCAAGCTCCGAGCTGAGGTCAGGCCTGGAGCCTGCGAGGAGAAGGCCTGCCTGGGACTCCAGGGTCCCAGCTCAACCTTTGGGGTTCAAGTTCACTTCCCTGTGGCAAAAGCCAAGCTCCTATTTCTAAGGAGGCTTTCTTGAAAGGCCTTTGGAACATCAAAGGGATCTTAACACACAGCAAGTAAGTGAAAAATAAGGGAATCATTTTCCTTTTCAAAGGACTGAAACCATTCAACAGCCAAGTCTGTGGTGGAAAAAGCATTTGAGGTTTATTGAAATTAAAAGACTGGGGAAATAGCTGGAAGTTATAAGGCAGTCATCACAGCCGGCAGTGAACGAATTCTGTACCTACTGTGCACAATGCAAATTCCTGGGTTTTCTGGGGTCATAAGGATCTCTACCCTTATGAGACTTCTTCCAGTGTTGGCTGTTGTAGGCGCATTAACGATTGGTGAGGCAAGCGAGTTCTCTGGTCTCAGAGAAAAGCAACACTGAGAGTAACACCCACTTGGGCCTCTCTTCATTATGTCAGGCACATGGCATTGCATTCAATGCCCACAACCCTATGGTCCATTCACCTTTAATGGACGGGGAAACTGAGGCTCAGAGAAGTCTGGAAACTTAGAGCTGATAGGCAACACGAAGAAGAGGTTAAGAGCAACAGAGTCAATAACCTGATTTGAGAGCAGGTTCTATTTGTTTATGTCAAAAGCAATAAGAACTGAGGAGAGCTATAAATCTAGAAACTAGAGGTTGTTGGTGTCAGGAGAGTAGCCGCTCAGTGAAGTGAAGTGGAGGGTCAGCCACCGTGAGAATAGGGCCTGAAGAGTCGGCCTTCCAAAGTCAGAGAAGGGGAGAAACTTTACTATGAGTCCAGTTGGGGAAGCGTCCCCAGCCGGGGGGAGAAGCTCAAAGAGAGGGAGATTTCAAAGACGCCAAAAGGGGAGGAAATATTTGAGAAGTCCTCCCTAGAGGGGTGGCCCAGGGAGTGACATGTGGAAAGGTAGCCTTGTGGTGGGGGGTGCTGGGAACACGAGGGCCAGCAACCTCTCCTCCATTCTTTTCCTGGGAAGTGGAAAAAAATGAAGGGGAGCTTGTATAAAGTTATTGTGGCATTTGACGTTAGAAAGGAGGGAGTTGATTCAGAGGCGCTTCTGGGAGCAGCGGAGGAGAGGACATAGGTGGAGGGGAAGTAACTGGCATGGGTGCTGTCTTTGGAGGAAGTCAAGTTAGAATAAGAACCAGTGGGGCCAGGTGAAGGTTGTTGGCTGAGATGGGGCCTCATAACTCATGATCTTGTGAGCAGAGAATTTCCACAGGTATTAGTCGTGTCTGGCTGTGTGTGTGTTGGGAGTGTGTGTGTGTGTGTGTGTGTGTGCGCGCGCGCCAAGAGTGGGGCCAGGATTGAAAGTTACAGGATCTTAGAAGATCAAAGGTCAGGGGTCAGGAGACCTGTCCATGAGTATTGAATGAATGATGGCGGGCAAGGTGTGTCAGGGACCAGTGTTTCCAGGAACAATGCCAGGGAGGGCAGATGAGGTGAGAACTGTGTAAGTGGTCCCTAGGGCTTGCAGTGGGAAGAGCTGGGTCAGCAGTGATGGCTTCACAACCTGGAGGACAAAGCACAAACCATCACCTCTTCTTTAAGAAGTGGTGAGAAATATTGGGGCTTTCAGGACCAAGACCAACCTGGCTTCCAATCCTGGCTCTCAACATACTGGTTATGTGACCTTGGAGAAGCCACCCAGCACATCTGAGCCTGAAACTCATCTGCCCGCTCATGGGATGTGTGTGAGCATTAAACAAGGCGACGATTCTAGAACAGCATCTGGCACACAGCTGGGGCTCAGTAAATGGCAGCTGTCAGAAGTGTCTGAACTGGAAGAGACCTCGGGCCATCTGGCCCAACAGAAAAGGAGGAGGCCCAGCAAGGCCACAGGTTAGGGGAGATGATGGAGTGCTGAGCTCTGGGAGAAGCCGCATGAGGGTGGCAGTAGGGTGGGTGAGATTCCAGAATCTGCAAGGTGCCTGGCCAGACACTGACTCAGGGACCACCCCGCTGTGACTGTGTTGGGGGAGCATGGTGTTGGTGGGGTCGCAGGTCACAGCTCTTCCCAGGGACACAGCGCACCCCAGGGAAGGAAAGCTTCCCTCCTGAGCACGTGTGACATCTTCTAATCAGCAACCGAGCATGTTGTTTGTATGTGAAGGTGCCTTGTTGGTTTGCTCTCGATGTAAACCCCAGGCATTGGCCTCCTGCTTCAGTGAGAGGAACATGCCAGGTCTGTTTACACCTCTGGTCTCCAAGCTTGGACTCGTCACAGTGGCAAGTCCTCTGCCTGGAGGCTAAGCTGCCGCTGAAAGCGCTTGCCTTTGTAAGCCCAGTGTCTGACGCACAGTGAGTGCTCTACAAACGCTCACTGAATCAGTGGGTGAGCAACTCCTCTTTGTTTTTGGTGGCAACACGTTTCCCACCCACCGACACAGTTGGCTGTGGAGGGGAGAAGGATCCGGGTTCAGGAGTTTGATACGTGAGGGTTCAAAGCCCACCTTTCTCAGTTAATACCGGTGACGTTCTCCAAACTGCTTAACTTCAGAGACCCTCTTCTATAAAGTGAGGACAATAATCCTTCGTTCACCTTCTCGGATGAGTCGGTGATCTATGGCTAGGATGTCTTAGCAAACCGTCTGCTTGGCACTCTCAGCATTTGCGGCTATTTTTTCCCGTCATGGTAGCAACGGGGTAAGGCAGCACACACAAGTTTACTGTCTCTTCATTCTTTAAAGCAGAGGGCCTCTTGTGTCTCACAGTCTCACAGTCCAGAAAGTGGTATGAGGGACTAAAGACATGTCCCTCTTTCCCACCTCCAAGCCCGACCCCATGCCCACTTGGTTTGGGGCTTTGGTGAAAGGAGAGCCAAGCAAACTATCTCCTAATCCTGACCCTGAGGCACTCTCCTCCTCAGGTGCATCTGCCCTAGTGGGGCGGCCAGGTAAAGGCTTGCAGCAGAGAGCCCTGGCTTTTTGGGGTACTCACCGCCAGCAGGAGAAACCCTCTGCGTGGAAATTACTTTAATTTGCAGTTGACAAAAGGCAAATTGCTGGCATTTTTCACTCGGAGCCTGGAATGTAACCTTGCACAGCTGCCCCAGACATTCCAGGTGACAGCTTCCATGAGCCCGGCCCAGATTTCTAGCTTAAAGGAGTGGGGAAAGGAACTGAAGTAATTTTACAGGGGGCGAAACCCCCCATTGTAATTCAATTCTACCAACTTCTATCACTTCAGATTCCCTCCCGCTCCTGTCAGTGTGCAAAGCAGAGTCACTGTGAATTTCCTATCATGCCGGTTTTTCTTTGCTTAACCTTGAATCGTGTGTCACCACAGCCCACGGGCTTGTGATTTTTAGTTGGATGGAAGACTCCTTCCCATGATCTACCAGCGTTTGATTTGTGCAAGAGTGGCCATGAGGTCATGAGGGCAGGGCCTCCTTTGCTTTTTAGTCCTTGGCAGAATGCCTGGGATGCCCTAGGATCTCAGTACATATTTGTTGAATGAATGAATGAGTGAATGAATGAATGGGTGATTTCTAGTGTTTCCCGAGGCCAGAGCGTCTTTGTCTGCCCAGTCATAGACTTCTATGGCCTTCCAGAAGAAAGGGCATCCTTTAGACGCAGCGCTGGTCGCCTTCCACTTAAAATATGTCTCCGAGATGCCTGTCTGGGGCGGGTTCGGTGGAATGCAGGCTGAATGGAATGCCTTTTAGCCTCAGTGAGAACCTGAGGCAGCTGCTGCCATCTTGTGGACACTACTTGAAACACAGGAGAAGCGACAACAGTGGCTTCTACACATTCACTTTTCTCAAAGAAATCTTGTCTGATTCTATGACGGAATAGTCTTCTTTTCAATGTGTTAGGCCATATTTACAGACCCATGCTTAAACTGTTTATATTTCTCTGTTAAAACCATAGTAATAGCTCGCATTTATTGAAGTCTAGACACCGGGCTTTACGTTGAGAAACCTTCTAATGTCTGTGCCATTATTATCACCGCACCTGTGGAGAAAGGAAATTGAGACTCAGGATGGCTGAGTAACTTGTACCTGGTGGCAGAATGGAAGAGAACCAGGATTTGACTCGAGCCCGGCTCACGGCCAACTCGTGGGCATTATGCCACACTCTTTTCTACTGTTTTGTTTTGTTTTTTAAGTTCTCATTCTTCCCTTTCCAACCCTCTGCTGTGACAGTGCATCCGCACCTGTGGCCACACCAGGTCGTGGTGCCCTGTGTAGGCGTCCGCTTCCCCAAGAAGACGCGCAGCACTGTGAGAGAGGGTCAGAGCTGTTGGGTACGAAGGGTTATGTATCTCTGTGCACCCACTATTCACCAGGACTGTGCTAGACTCGGACAACAGGGAGATCAGTGAAACGGGGGTTCCTCTGTGCTTTTAGAGAGGAAAGCGAGGAAGAAACTTATGTGCGTGTGCCAGGGGCTTGAAAAGCCACAGGAAAGTCAGGGGTATGTTCTTGGGATATAATTCACAACGAAGATCCACAAAGGTGACGGGTGGATGGATTAGGAATTTGACTAGTTATTTAAAAACTTATTTTTATATAAAGTGCCTGCCCAGCAATGCTCAGGTGAGCCTTAACCATTACTCAAGCCATTCGTACACGTTTTTCTTTGCTCCTTCCCCTGGAGCACTCGACATGGAGATGCCAGTGTGAGAAGCACTTTACTGGCAGCTGGGGCGGGGGAGGGGAGGGAGAGTGCCAGCCTCTGTCTTTGAGGGTCTCAGGATGGAAGGGGGTCCACAGTGACTCTCATGCACTCCACATGGCCGAGACTTTGAGTTGGACTACCCCAAACATGTCCTCTGGGTCTGACGAGGCTTCATAAGCAGTTTTCATCTGGTGCCGTACCAGACAAAGAGTCAAAATGTTCAACAAAAAGATTGTGAAATGGAGTGCAAAAATTAGAATACACTTATAAATTAAAACTAGACTTTCAAAAAACTCCCAGGTAAGCCCCACAGGCTTTAAAGTCCATTTCCCTGTGTGTGAGGGTATTTTGGGGTAAAACTTCATTAAGTAGCACCATGTGTCACTCCTGTGTACAGATGCTGCATCACATGGAGGACTGAACCAAGACAGCTGTCCTTTTCACTTTATTCACGGACAGAGTAAGCATCACTCACGCTGGTCAGGCACCAGGCCAGGTGCTTCGAGGACATGCAGGTAGCAAGACAGAGTCTTTGCTCCTGTAGGGGCTGGCAGACGTCTTGGCGCCGTGGGCCAGCGGCCCATTAGACCTGCAGGGGCTAATGGCACACACAGAGCCAGGAGGCAGAGAGGGAAGGAGGGCCTAAGGGAGAACTAGAAAGGGGAGACAGGAGGAGAGGAGGAGCAAAGAGAAGAGACGCTCTAGAGGTGATAGAGTTGACTCCCAGCGGCCTTGGAGTCCCTCCCGAAATGTCTACCTTCGGGCCTGGAACTCAGCTCCAACGAGCGAGTGCCTTCACTGGGCCCCTGTGAACGCCTGGCAGCAACCATCAGCCAGTCACCTCAAAGCAGCGTACCAGCGCCGGCACCTTTGTTCTGAGGTCAAGTGCTGCGAAGGAAGTGTGATCACTGTTATTAGTAGTTTTAGGCCATCGTGAATGTGCCAGCCTGCAGGCCCGGAGTGGGAAGATAGTCTTCACGTGGAAATCTCAAGGAAGAGAGAACCACCGAGATGAGCACGGCTGTGAGAGACTGACTGAGCACGTGGCCGGGCACTGGCTCAGCCTGCGTCTACGCAGAGATGGTGCTGCTTCCATCCAGGTGTGACTCCTGGATGCTTTTTCATCTACCTGCGGGGCTCACAGGGACTTCACAGCCCTGGTCAGCCAGGGGCCTGGAGGCCAGACCTCCCCAGACAACGTGGCCTTGATCTTATCTTCCTCTAGTTTGTTACCAAAAGTTTGGTGGGAAAGAAAAGTACTTGGACAGATTTTAAAAGCTATGCTCTTCATAATAGTTATGTATGTCCGCCATAACAGCAATATAGTCCTTCAAAGGACTGTGCTTTCATATTGTTGACCTAAAAAAAAAAGTGCTTTTTTTTAAACCAACGAAATGATTTTATTCTGGAACAGCAAAGGAATGCATTTCAGGACACATAAACTATGGCAAAACCACAGGCAAGTTGGGAGAACAAGGAAGAGGAGTGTTCTTTTATAAAGGAAAGAGAGGGGCTGGGGGTGGGGGGCGGGGGGGCTGTTACAAACAGAGGCCATTGCAGGAAACTGGGGGTTCAAGTGCAGTGGCTTTTCATTGCCTGCCACCCCCCAACCCTACCCCCACTTGTGACAGTCTCTCATTGGCTGAGTTGTTGCCTGTTAAGGAGAAAAATCTCCCTGCCTCCTGCTGGGGTAGTAAAACAGAAAACCTGTTGGAGGTAAAAGGTGTGTCTCTTCCGGTTCAGGGTAAGTAAGGATGAGTGGTAGGATGCGAGAGCTCCCCCTTCTGGCCTCCTGACTCCTTTTCAGTGAGGTCTCCCTTCATTAACTTTCATAGCATGGTGCCCTGACTTCCTTTAAAAGCTGTTACAAGAGGTATTTCTGCACTTTACAAATAATAACACCAGCTGACGTTTACCTGGGACTTAGCAAATGTTAGGAACTGTGCTAGCATCCTGGTGAGACCTTACTATCACCTTTTGGTATAAGAATTAACTGCTTTTTCTGAGAACCGGGTATGTTTTTAACCAGCCAGGTGAAAACAATATATTTTCCTCCTCACCTTACCTTCCTGGATGTTCAAGTCATGTTTGAAACTAAATAAGAGCAACTAGATTGACTGTTAGATTTGACATATTTCTCTTCTCTTACCCTTGTCTTAACCTTGTGAAAATTCTATTTGATTGTTTGATTCTGCTTTTGATTTTTGGGGGGAGCTAACTCAAAGCCCCTTGTTTTAAAAGAACATAGAGAAATGCTACTTAAAAGTTGGTAAGGTCTAAAGAGAGACTCAGATCTTAGTGTCCTGGTTGGGGACTCTTGCTTAGGTTATTTAAAGCATGTTGAGAGTTCTTTAGCAGAATTCACATTTTCTAAGTGAAAAGAGTCCAAGCTGATGCTCTTTCTGAAGGGTGTTGGAGGATTTCTCTGCCTCTCCAGTCACAGAGGGGAGACTACTGTCCCCACAGGAGGTCCTTAGGACGGACGTATGGCAGCCTTATTATTAAGATCTGGCAGCCCCCGCTTCTCCCTGCACTGCTCCTGGGGGGTCCAGTAATCAGTGTTTGGGAAAGGCGCCCCATAGGGCTGGAGAGTGGCTAAGGCATGACCGCCAGTTCTGGCCCGAACACTCTCAGACTCTGTTGGGGGGTGCGTGTAAATTAGTCCTACCTTTCAGGGAAGCAGTTGGCAGTTTTTCTCAAGGGCCTTAAATACACTCCTGCCCTTTCACTCAGAAACTTTTCTTCCAGAGATTTAACTTAAAGAACTAATGGGAAATTCATGCGCGCATTCAGTGCTGGCTGCTCTGTGTCACACGCTAGGTTGGGTGACCACCACAGTCCTGCCTCTATAGTGTCGGCAGCTTAATAGATCCAGAGGCCCCCAAACGCAGGCAAGGACCTTTGTCCAGGGATGTTTAAATAAAGCCGCATTATTTAAAATAGCAGAGAATCAGAAACAACATTTGTCCTATGACAGGGGACTGGTTCAAGTACAGCAAATACATATGATGGAATTTTAAATGACTGTTATACATTGGTTTTTCTCATGATGTGGACCGAGTGTTTATGAAAAACAATTTTAAGAGGGGGAAGAAGAGCAAATGGCAAAGTTGCGAAGGCAAGGTCCGGGAGTTCCTAGGGCGGGAGCCCAATTTTACATCTTAAAAAAAAAGACTAGGAGGAAGTATTACAAAATATTAACAGTAGTTAGCTCATGATAGTGAGATTGTGGATTTTAAACATTTTACTATTTATGCTTTTTTTTATTTATGCATTTTTTTATTATGCATTTTACTATTTATGCATTGTCCAAAGTTTCTCTAATGAAGATAAATTAATTTTAAAATCTTAAAAGCAATAATGAGGAAAAAAGGAAAAACTAGTAAGAAGTGTGTTCAGGCCTTCTTTGCTGTCGTTACATATATGGGGGGACTTACCCCTCCAATTCCTCCTATCTGCAACACGCCTTCTAGGGTCTCCCCCCAGGGCTGACGTGGCCCTGTATCGGGGGTCTGCACTATACTCAGTGCATCGGCCCGTGGGAGCCAGGAGTGGAAACTCATCAAGGACCCAGCTGACCTAGGGCAGCTGGGAGGGTGAGCAGGGTCGAGCTGGGAGAGAGGAGCTGCCCCTAGTCCAGAGGGGAGCAAGGCAGGGCCATGGCCGTTGGTGGAGGTGGGCGGGGTGACCACTCAGCCCGGGGGCTTCTGGTTGCATCTGTGCCTTGGTTAGAGACCTCCTCTTGTTACTTGGACAACAAAATATATCTGAGCCCATGCTCAGCATCGTGAGGAGCCGGGAGGAAATGTCTGGGAAGCAGGGGTGGGCGGGCACCGGTGGTGAACTGGCAGGCACGTGGCTCCAGCCAGTTTTTATTCTGTGAAGTACTGACAGATCCTACAATTTGTCAAGGAAAGCTCAAAATATGACCCCCCCCCCCATTTCTAAACATTGGCAATTAATTATAAAAAAGAAATCTGGGCCAAACAAAGCACGTCTGGGTGCTTTGTGCACAGAGCAAACAAAGGTGCTGCTGGATTCAGCCGCTAGGGTGCCCCTCTGCGACCTGTGCTTCGGCCCAGGGCAGGACCCCGCCTCGGTCAGTGAGCAAGGTCCTGCCTCCCCGGGCCTGCGCTGGGCTCCCCAGCGAGCCGCAGGGAAGCAGGTCCCTGACTTCACAGAGGGGTCTGTCTGAGGGGAGGGACCTTTCGTTCTCTTCGCATTTTTATTTTTGTGGTAAAACAGACGTAACACAAGACTCACCATTTCTCGGTGTCCGGTTCAGCGGCACGAGGCGCACTCACACTCTCGCGCTCCCATCACCACCGTCCACCCACAGAACCTTCATCTTCCCAGTGGCGGCTCCGTGTCCTTAACCACGGGCTCCTCCTCCTCCTTCCCAGGGGGCCCGGCAACCTCTGTCCCGCCTTTTGTCTCCAAGAGTCTGACCGCTCTACGTCCCTCTTTAAGTGGAATTGTATAGTGTTTGTTCCTCCAAATCTGCTTGTTCCACTTGCTATAATGTCTTAAGGCTCGTCCATAGCATCTGTCAGAATTGCTTTCCTTTTTAAGGCTGAAACATATTTCCTTGTATATGTACATACCACATTTTTTAAACTTCACAAGTGAATTTTTAGGGGCTTTCAAATAAATTACATGCATGAAATTGTTCATGTGAAAGAGAATTATATTCATGTTATAAAAAGTTTTTTTTAAATATTTTATTTATTTATTTTTAGAGAGAAGGGAAGGGAGGGAGAAAGAGGAAGAGAAACATCAATGTGTGGTTGCTTGCCATGTGTCCCCCACTGGGAACCTGGCCTGCAACCCAGGCATGTGCCCTGACTGGGAATTGAACCAGCGACCCTTTGATTCGCAGGCCCGCGCTCAATCCACTGAGCCACACCAGCCAGGGCTCATGTTATAAAAAGTTTTAAAAGACTAGTTGTACTCTTAAACCTGAGTAAAGGTAGTTGTCCATGGTCATAGTAATCAATGATGGTAATTGATGACGATAAAAAATATTAGCCAATACTATGTGTTTGGCACAGCAATAGGCTCTTTATATGCACTACCATGATTAATTTAAAAAATCTCATAAAAGATAAATATACCACTCTCCCCGATGAGGAAACTTGAAGAAACAGACACAAAATATTGGGTTGGCCAAAAAGTCCGTTTAGTATTTCCCATAAAATAGAAGACGCATTTTTCATTTTCACCACTAACTATTGATTTGGATATTTTGTGCATGTCAGCTCTCTTCCTCCATTGGGTTCCAGTGGGTAGAGGCCAGGGGTGCTGCTAAACATCTTCCAATGCATGAGACAGCCCCACAGCAAAGAATTATTATTATTTTATTTAATCTTGTATTTTTTCCATGAGCATTTAGCTCCCTTATACGCCCCTCCCCCCAGCAATCACCACACTGTGGTCCATGTCCATGGATCCTTTTCCTTTTTGTTCAGTCCCTCCACCTGCTCACCTTCCCACCCTCTAGCTGTCATCCTGCTCTCGGCCTGTGAGTCTCTCCCCCAGAGCACAGTTTCCTCATCCGTTCACCTGTTGATGATACTTGAGTCACTCTGACCTTTTGGCTATTGTGAATGATGCTGCCACGCGCTTGGGTGAGTCTCTGCTTTCAATTCTTTAGGATATGTATCCAGAAGGAAAATTGCTGGACCACATGGTAATTCTGTGTTTAATTTCTTTGTGGCACTGCCTTAGCACTTTTATCTGCTTTCACTGATTTGGAGTGCACTGTTGGGGGTGGGGAGGGGGGTCAGCATCGTTTTGGATAGCAGTGGTTCCCATACTTTCAAAGGCTACATTTCAAAATGTGTCTGTCACCTTCTCACCCATATCTGTTTGACTGTTTTACAGTGCTGCTGCCGCTGCTGCTGATAATCACGTTTAGGATGATAAATAAAATACATTGAGTGCTACTTTGTCCCGAGCACTGTTGTAAACACTTTTGCATCTTTTAAATCATTTTATCTTCACAATCATTCTATGAAGATCTCTGTCCCAGTTTTACAGATGAGGAAACTGAGCTACAGACAAGCAGAACCATAGCACAAAACAGATAAGATAATTCAGTTCAGCACTGACTTTCACAAGGGAGGGGCGGGAAGCGGGAGAGGAGATGCCCGAAGTCACGGTGTTCCGCTGTGCGGGAGCTGGGGTAAGCTCGCAGGCTTCCAGACGTCTGGAATCCATGGCCCCGTGCTCTTGCCGCCTCTAAGACAGGATTCCATTCATTCATTTTGTTTATCCTGTTGACCCAGGTGAAACCTCATCTGAGAGGCTGCCGTGCCGCATTGGAATCCAGCTGGATATTCCTGGTCCTCCTCCTGATAATTGCTGGGGCAGGACTGAGCTGAAATATGACGGGGAGAGGATTACGGGTTTGGCTCTAGGATTCTGTGAAAACACATGGAAGTAGCACATTAATATTAGTCAAGGACTGAATGGGCCTTTTTAAGGAGTTGAGATAAATTTTGGCAAAATCAGGTTGCCTTGAGACGCCGTCAGTTTACTCCATGGAAGTAAAAACAATATGATTTTTCTTTCTTGTTACGTTTATTTAAGTAGTAAAAATCTAGAGTCTACATGCCTGGCAAGGTCGTACTCCCGAAGTTACGAGTTTGGCTGTACAGATGGCGGGCCTGTGTTTTCCATCATGTTCCCTTACCCGCTAGGTTTTGCCGTTAGTCTGCGCTGCACGTTTCTCTCATGTTTTTCTTGAACTTCATGAACTCTGGCATTTCATTTTGGGCATGTATATCCAAAGGGAAAGCAGCCTTCCTTTGATCTTCCTTGGGACCCCATTATGTTTAACCTAAGAAAGATTAGGGAGTTGCCATTCGACGCTGAACAAACACGAAACTCAGCTGCAAAGATGGCGGGTGCTTAATCTATTTACAACGTCGACTCCATTACGAACAAATTGCACATCAAGCCAACTTTGAAAAGCATTCTCGGGAATGGAATTCCCATCTGCCTGGGGAGGCTGCGTGCATATGGTCCAGATACTGAATGTGTTGGCCTCACAAAGAAATCTATTTAGCATGAAATATTTAAACTGTAGAGGGTTTTTAAACTTTGAAATCATTGTCAGAGTTGGTTCCCCATATGGTAGTCAAGTTGTACTTTCTCTGAACTGCACAGTCGTTTCTGGAAAGCCCTCTCACCTTCTAGTTGTGTTTGTAATAACGTCTGCTCAGCGGTGTGAAACACTCAGCTCCAGGCTTTGGACAAACAATCCTCTGGGCCGGGGTGAACTCGGGGGGGCCGAGAGCCGCCCCTGGGCCAGCACCTGGAAAGCCAGACTGTGCAGCGCCCTCTGCTCTCTTTTCAAAGTGGGTTTCAGAATGCCCACCTTCTAAATAGCTCTTGAAAGCAACATGCAGGTCTAATTGTGACATTTTTTTCTTCCAGCCTTAAAAGGAGAAAGGAAGAACAAAATGAATTCAAGTGTTAGGCTGTCAGGATTTTCAGTTTCCTGTCACCCTCAAGACATTGATGGAGATTTATTTTCCTAATGAAGGCCCCAGCATTAATGGTGGCACTTGCTAGAATCAGTTAGGACTAAGTGTCATTTAATTCGCAGTGAAGCAATAATCTGACTGGACCGTGATTAGTTCCAGCTTTTAGCTATCATTTATAGGTCACCAGGCGGCTAACAACCTCAAATGAGGGACCATTATCTTTTGACAAGACGGAGCTTTTTCTGGGGGGGGGGATGGAAGGAGTATTACCCAGAAAGCCCAGCTCAATACTCTCTCTGGGAATTAGTTCATTCCTAATAGAGCTTTTCTGCCATTTACTCAAAGGAACTACACTGACGGATTCCAGTTAGGAGTGCTGAAGAAAAAGGAGGAAAAGACTTTCTTCGTAGCCATTCATTTATTTGCTCAGCAACCATAAGTTGAGTGTGGCACTATGGACAGTGTACTGGTGAGGTCCCTGAAAGGCTAACACTCAAATGCACCTCTTGGTATGGCTGTTTTAATTAAAAAAAAAAATTTTTTTTAAATCCTCACCTGAGGACACACTTATTGATTTTAGAGAGGGAAAGGGATGGAGAAAGAGAGGGAGAGAAACATCCATGCGAGAGAGAAAAAACATCAATTGGTTGCCTTTCCCACACACCCTGACCAGGGCGACCCTGCAACCCAGGCATGTGCCCTGACCAGGACCTTTCCTTTGCAGGACAACGCCCAACAGAGCCATACCAGCTGAGTTTTTTAGAGCCCTTGTCCACTGTGATGGGGTGATGCGTCTGCTCCGGCCAGTATGCCAAGGCCATAATTAGTGTTCAGTAGTCCAAATAGCAACTTTGCCTGGAACAACTTTGCTTTTTTGTGGAGCCTACTTTTTTCTCTGAGAAAACACCATTTTAAGTAAAACTGTCTCCCTCTCATCGTTAGGTGTCCCCTACATTAGATAAAAGCTGTAGACCTTTTGTTAATCACAAGCAAGATGACGTGATGTTGTTGGAGAGCAGTGGCTTGCTGTAGGCACAACGTGACTTGGAAGGGTTGGAGGGTGATGTGGGACGTGCCCTGAGCGGACTTAGGGAAGAGCCTGCAAGGTGCCTGGGTGAGCGGCAGTGTTCCAATTTAGCCAGTGCCGTGTCTCAACCTTTTTACCTATGGAGCGCCCTTCGAATGCTAAGATTTTTGGCAGAAGCTTGAAGGGAATTAAAACGTTCAAAATATGAAACAACTCAGCAATAAATGCCAAGACAGTCACCATTGTGGTATAACGTTGTCTAAATGTTCAAAAAGCATCACCATTTTCACACCACTTCCCGTTCCCCTGGTCTGGGTTGCTCTTGGAACGGAACCCGCTGATGGTCTGACACAGTAACAGGACAATGTCCTCGCTCATGTAGAAGACACGCTGACTGTCTTCGGTGGTGGCAGGGAGCCACACTGGGCTCTGCTGTTGCTCACTGCGTGACCATCTCAGCTCCGTGCTCCTCTTGACCGTCCTCCCACAGGTGGTGGTGTATTGTGGTTAAAAGAAAGTAAGAAGGAAAGAACCCAGACTGCCTGAGTTCAGATCCCAGCTCTACCATGCACTGGTCATTACTTAGCCTCTTTCTGCCTTAATTTCTTCAACCGCAAAATGGGGTTAATGATGTTACCTACCCTTATAGGGTTACCTTGAGGATTAAATGAGTTACACTTGCAGCATTTCAAACAATGTTGTGCGTGGAATCAATATTTTAAATAAGTGTTGGCTTTTCTTACTTATTGTATTAGCCTCAGTGTGACCCACTGGCCGTGACTCGGCAGTGCACACGTAGAGGGTGTGTGGCCGAGTGGCAGTGGTGCTCCATCCACCGAGACCCAGGGCACCAGACACTGTCCCCTTCCCCAGTCAGCCCACGGCTACAACAAACAGCTCTGTGTCAAAAGTGAAATGTTTGTATTTGGGTTTATCTGAGAGGTTGAACAGATTCTCATGACATTTATCCTTATAAAATACAATAATAATGGTGGTTGCAGGCATAAATAAGAACGACTCTAACTATTCCGTTTTTATAATGCACAGTCCTTTTTGTTGAATACAAGTGAGAAGAATATGAGGTCAAGGTGCAGGAATCTTCAAATTCGATTTCAGCAGTTTCCAAAAATTCAATTATAGAACTAAGGACACATACAAAAAAAGATGATTTTTAAATGGAACCAGCCACCTTGAAAAATATTCCGAAAAACATGGTAAAAATTATAATACTTCAAAAGATAACAAGATTAAAAAATGTTGCTAGTTGGCCTGACTTTCCAGGGCCTGGACCCCCCGGGAACCGCTGGGCTTCGGCGAGGCAGCGGGACCTGCCCCTGGAATGCAGTCTCAGACACAAGCAAAACCATGCTTGAGCTTGGTCCACAAGCGCAGACGGGGCTCCCTCCTCGCTGATGACTCTTGAAAAGAAGACTCTGCTTTCACTATGCATTTGGCCTCACAATCTTCATGGACAAATAGTTCTGAAAAGGAAGCAAAACCAGTGTAAAAATACATATGTATTTAAGTTAGGGTTTCTCAACCTTGACACTGTCGACACCTAGGCCCGGATGACTGCTTCTCGTTGGGGGCCGTCCTGGGCCTTGCAGGCTGGGCAGCAGCTCCCGGACGCTCCCCCACCCACCAGTGCCAGCGGCACACCCTCGCTGTGGCCCCGAAGTGTCTCCGGACATTGCCCAGTGCCCTCTGGGGGGCAGAATCTCCCCCCACTGAGAACCGCTAATTTAAATCAATAGGATCCAAATCAAGAAAAACGAACTGACTATGAGGAATTTTTTAGATGGTCCAGACAGATTTGACTGCCTGTGGTTAGCAAATAGTGTGCATGTCCTTGGAAGGAACAAACTGGACGTATTATCCGGGGGCAGCACAGACACAGAACCGCTGCTGCTGTGGTTTTATGCCTGTGCCACTCAACGCAGACTAATCTCTATTATTATTCATGTGAATTGAAATAAAAGCATTTGAACGCCTGGCTTATCCCTTCCCCACTTGGCAAACTGGTCTCAAATGCCCTCTCCTTACTGAAACCATCCTCAGCAATAAGCTCTTACGATCACTGGTTCCTGTCTCTGCAATAGCTCGCCTCTCATAGTTTAACTTGTTCATACGTCTGCTTGTCCCTGGGCTGTAAACTGTGTAGGTGGAAATCATGCCGTGGTCATGTGTACACCCCAGTTCCTAGCCTATAGTGGATGCTCAACAAATTTCTTGAATGAAGGAATGAAAGGACTACTTCTAGGCACACTGGCAAAGTCCCCACTTGGACTGGGATGATTAAGGGGAATTTAAGGGGGAGGTTATGTGATGTGGGTCTTAACGAATGAATATGTTGACAGACAAAAAATGGGTGAAGGAACAGCATTGGCAAAGGCGTCCTGGCAGGTAAGGGCCATACTTGTTGGCGGGGGGCGGGGGCGGTTAACTCTCCAGACTGGGTGGAGTTCAGCGTTGTGTGTGTAAATCTATGACAGCCCAGATCTGGGGGTCTGTGAATTCCAGGACAAAGAGTCTGAGGGCAGCAAGATCAGTTAGAAATACTGGCTACGGTCCGTTGATAAAGGCCTGAGAGATTTCTCCCAGAATTCCTGATACCAAAGCATTTTTCAGACCATAGAGTTTTGCCTGAAATTCCTGGAACCCTAAGAATGCAATTCTAACCACAGGACACATCACGGTGCATTTTCCAAGGCTGAAGGGCTGTGACGCCACGACTCCTAAGTCAGTCACTCTTCTGAGGAGCAACAAAGGCAAGTGCCAAGTCAGATGACCAAGCACAGCGCGCGCACACACACGCACACACAACCACCCCCAGGGGCCCAGCACGCGCACCGGCAAGGAGTACAGGAGCACAGCCACGAAGAGCAGCAGGATGAGCAGGATCAGCAGGCCGATGATGACCCACTTAAACCGGCGCCACACGATGAACTTCATGGTCTTACACGGGTTGGTGAACCAGAGGAAAGAGGTTTCTGGTCGGCTGCATTGCAAAGACACGGTTTTACCCACCCAGCTCAGGAGGGACAGATATTTTACCTCAGGGTATAACACCATCTCAAGAATAATTGATAACATTTATAATGTCAAGGAAAGATATTATTCCCCTTAATTGGCCAAGAAAGATTCTTGAACCTTCGATAGCTCCCTAAGATGTTAAAGGCACAATGGACTTTGGTTTCTTGAGAAAGGAGAGTGGTTAAAATAAAGCCACATCACCAACCTCTCCACCCCCGACTATTAAGTACAAAATTAGGACAAAAGCTAATCCAGTCTATTAAGCCAATTGGAAGGGGGGCTTTCAGACTGCAGGTGTCTGGGGATGAGACAAGGCCGAGAACAAAGAAGGCTCTCACTTTGGTGGGTCCAGCTTGGGGTTCATGTTGGGTTCATCCCGTCCCTTCCCGGCTGGCCTCTCGTCGGCCTCCTTCTCATTAAGGATTTCCAGCGTCATCTCCACCTTCCCCTTCAGTAAAGCAGAACAGGTTAAACACATGACATCATGTTTCACAAATATTTTCACTTCAGCCCAAGGAGTATTCCCCGAGCAATGATTTTTATTCTTGTAAAACAATCCCGCGATTGCCTTAAATTTTCCTCAAGAGATTTCATCACATTTCCTCTTCCCCGTGGTTCTGAACTGGCTCCTCGTGGGAACTCAAGAGGACAAATTGCTTCCCCTGCTCCCTGCTCGTCACTCTCTGCATCCCTGTCACTCTGACCTTCTCCCGTCCATCTCCTTGCCTTCTCACACATCTTCCTTCGTAGCTTTGCTTGGACGCAGGCTAACCTGGGTCATAACAACACCTAATACTTAGTGAGCATTCACTGAAGGCGCCCAGAGAGCCCCACGCTTCGTGCTTACCATGGACCCCCACGGCGCAGAGCAGTCCCACACTTAGTGGGTGCTCGATGTATGCTCGCTGAATACACGAGTGAGCGAAGGAATGAATGCTGCCTCTCTGTTCAAGGTTCCTGAGGGATGCGCTGGGCCCTGCTTGGCCCTGCCTTATGGAGAATCAATCCTGTGCAGTGCTCACCGCAGCCCTGCACAGCAGGTGCGGATACTGCCCTCATGTGCACGAGGGAAACGGAGGCTGAAAGAGGTCTAGAACGCGCCCACTGCTATTGCGAGGCTTAATGAAGGTTGTAACAGCCAGACTCAGCACCAGCAATTTGAGAGCCCCGACCCGACATCCATGCAGGCGGTGGGGCACTGACGAGTCAAAGCTGGGTGTCTGACTGTGGCAAGATGCTCCGTCTCTCCAAGCCTGGTTTTGGAATCTATAAAAAGGGAATACTGTCTACATGTTGGGGTTGTCAGCAGAACTAAATGAGATGATGTGCAAACTCATCTGTAGAGGCAGAAAACAGTGAAGTGATTTCCTGGGCCAGCTTGGGAGGAGCGATGGACTGCTAAGGGCACAAGGAAACTTTTGGGGCACTGGAATGTTCTAGATCTTGATTACAGGAGTTTCACGAGTACATACATCTGTCAAAACTCATCAAATGTACAACCTGAGTGGGTGCAGCTTATCTATATAAATTATACCTCAAAGTTGTTTTAAAAAGCAAAGTTATGAATGTAAGGCATTTTGCATGTTGTCTGGTTTTCAATCAATGATGTAAAGTGTTAACTAAAATTGACAATACATAATGAATCGGGTAGTCTTTTGTGACATGGTTCTATGTCAGAATATGTCTTGAGTTCTCCAAACTTGCTTATAAGTTATGGTCTTGCTCAGTGAATGTCTGAATCCCCACTTCCTCGATCCTTTTTTTTTTTTTTTTTAATGAAAACAGCTCAAATTTGAAGTTCCCTTTTCTGTACTAAACTGTACTAGCAGCTCAGCATAAATTAGCCTTCCTGGTGACAGAGGGTCCTAAGGAAATACTGCGCAACCTCTCTGGCTTTCAGCATTTTTGACAAGCCCAGCACCTTCGCCTTCCACTCGACCTCAAGCGGGTGCTTGTGGACTCCTTCTCTTGTGATCCCAGGTACAAGCCGTTCCCTTAACCTAAAGTCCCACCAGTTTGGCACGTCCTGATCTTATCTGGAGTAAATCTACTGACAAAGAGAAAACCTGAATGATGCACGGCCCGAACGACCCCCCAGCCACACAGTGCGCATACAGCCATCACCCGGGAGCCATCTCTGTCTGCATAGCACGGCCACCATCCCCTCATGGACTTCTGTTCAAAGAGGGAGGCGGTTTTCACTTTGAGGGGGTCCAGGGCTTTGAGGTCCGGAAGCATGTCCAAACTGCATTTCTCCGGTGATTTTGCTGGAATGATGGCGCGATGCAAATCAAGTTCCAGGAAACCTAGCCAGGGGAACATTAAATTCCAATAAGCATCAAGTGGATCGGCCGTTGTTTACAAGGGAACAGAATGTTCCTGTCCGAAGGGAGGCAGACAGAGATTCTGACCAGGTGATGAGCGCGTTGGAGAAAGGGACCCTGGGAGACGTTTAAAATTCTTTCTGGATAGGATGGAGAGCAGCAGAAGAAATCCCTGTCCACCTCTCTGCGTCTCACGGGGGACGATATGTTTCATTTCTCAGAGACAGGAGCATAAACAGAGTTCCTCTACAAGCTCAAAAATCGACAGACGAAATTTCCACTGCCCCTGGATTTGAAATTCACTCATATTAGTTCCCAATTGCCCTGAACACAGTTATGTGGCTTTGGGTGAAGACACCTGGTACTTGGAACATGGGATCCTCCATGGAATGGTCATGTTCAAGTCTCTCCTGGTGCTGCCTCAGAAACAGGAGTTTGAGAAAGAACATTACAGCTCAGCAGAAAATTCTCGCCAGGAACTAGAAAGGCCGCCCCAGGGTGCCTGGAGAGGCGCATTTCCTCTTCCGTGATGTGAGGCATTAGCGCTCTTGTAGCATTTTCACTGCGTTCCTTCTGGGCTTGAGACCTCCCATGAGCCCTTTCCTTAAGGGAATGGTGGACATGCTTTGGGGTCAAGTCTATGGATTACTGGGACAAGAGCTGGTCTTCAACAGCGAAAGCAAAGAGCGAGAGGGGGACGGTGGCAGATTCTCTCTAAACTGTCAGGCCAGGAAACAGCCATTCATCTTACATGGACCACAGCCCCGCATTACTCAGTCTTTCTTGAGCTTATTCCTGCTTTTTTCTCAGCTCTCCTTCGGGTGATAACTACAGTTATTTGCTCACTAGCCATTTTAAAATATATTCAATCTCTTTATGTGTTGTCAGGCTATTTTGTTTAAGTTCCAAGGAAAACCCCTCCACTATTCTGGAATTTACCGCCCATACGCTGTATGAGGTAGCACGCACACCCAAATTTGTCCGCTTATCTCTTATAAGCACTAAGTCACAGCCACTGCTCTCAGGACTGCGACGGGTAAAGGGATGAACAAGTCGCAGCCATCGGCCACCGTGGGCTTTTCCTCGGCCAGGGACATGAGCTACGGGCTGCTGAAATGGCCGGTTAAGAGAAAATGAGGTCTGAACAGGCGCAGGGCAGAGATCATGGAAATGAGAAAACAGAAGGCAAGATGAAGCAGATTACTCTGTGAGCACTGGGGCGGGGGAGGCCCCATAGAGGACTCTGGGTACGTTCACCCGCGTGGCTGGGACAGCGGAGGGGCCCGTGGGGAGAGCAGGTATGAGGTCTGGGAAGAAAGGCTGAGTCGTGATAACTTTGAGGTACCAGCCAAACATAAAAGTGAAAGTTTCTGGTGGGAAATTGGGAATAATCACCATAATGGGTCTTTCTGAAATATAATTGACGTATAACATTGTGTGACTTTAAGGAATGGGGCGTTGATTTGATACATTTATATAGTGCACAGTGAGTCTCCACAGTGGCTGCTTCTTACTCTGTCAGGCACTGCAGGGGGTCGGCTGCACCTCCTGGTTCAGAAGTCGTACCTACCGCGCTGAAAGGTGCCCACGGGAAAATCACTGAGGGGCCTCGGGAGAGCCAGAGACCCCGGGGAAGGCAAAGGGCTGCCCTTAAGGAGTGGGAGGGAGAAAGAGAGCCAGCCGATGAGACAGGCCCAAAGCTTGGGGAAGAGAAAATCAGAAGGGCACCGTGCCACAGGGTTGGGGGGGGGGGGGGGGCAGAGGGCTGTGTGCCAGAAACTGAAAAGCCCAGGGTGTGTATGGGGGGGGCAGTTATTTAACAGGGGCTTTGGCTACAGAGAAGGGTGAACCTGGGGGAAAGAACAATGGGCAGGGTACTGAGGGACCTCAGCAGCCTTTGAGAGCAGCGTGGAGGAGGAGGAGGCCGTTGCGAAGTGCTGAGGAGAGAGAGAGAGAGAGCAGATGGTTTGGAAGTAAAGGCAGGGGTGTGCCGTTCTTTTGTGGAGACAGGATTTGAGTCTTAACAGCAAGACAGAAGCTGGTGCCAGGGCCTCCGGGGGGCCCTCGAGCCCAGTGAAGGGGTTCTTCACTGCGCCACGCTGTCCAGAGGACGTGCAGGCTGTGGCTGTGCCCCACCCCCGCTACCCACAGTTGGAGATTTAAATAACTGACTCCGAGTTTTGATGTTGCTAATTCCAAGTACAATTTCTTAGAGAAAAGTATCCAAAGGTAAGCCCTACCCAAGTAGTCATCCAGAGAAAACTTGTCATTATCCCATATCTGAACGATCAGCCGGGGTGGCACCCGGAATTCAGTTTGGTCAATACTCCAGAAGTGCTCCTAAAATGACAAGAGAAACAGACACACCAATGACACTGATAACTGGATTCTGAAACCCACCCTTTGGAAATTCCAGTATCAAGTCACGGGTCCTTTTCCCTCCTTTGCACCCCTAACCTTAAAACCCTCTCCCCTCAGACCCCCTCCCCCCACATGTATGGAGGACAGGTGGGCTCCCCAGGACATCTCAAGGCCACCAGCTGGGTGACAAAATGGATGTTCCAGGCAGTTCCCAAACAGAAGGCTTCCTGCCATGTTCCTATCAGTGTGACTTCCTGCAGCCACTCCTGGGGTTTAGGGAGTGATTGTATCTCCCCTCCCCCCGGAAGACCACTACGGCTTGCTCAGATTATCCTCCCAGAGCCAGGGTGTCCTAGGCCAGCCCACAACATCACCTGCTGGGGTGTTACTCCTGCCCAGTCACCTTCCGCCCACCCCACACAGATGTCTGAGCTCTCATCTCACTGGGGCACACATTTTCCTTTTCCATCACTGCAGATTTAAAATGTCCTGGCATTTTGACTTCTGAAAAATATTGCTGGGTTCTCCGTGCTGTGGCCAATGACGACCTCCCAGATCCCTCACACTAGTTCGGTGGAGGGAGGCCTGGTTCCTGCCTGTCTAGGCAATACCACCCCAAAATAATCACACCTCCACGGCCTCATTGCACCTAAGTTCCTCTGGCCCCAGAAGAAAGGGACGTTCCCCAGTGTTTCATGAATTTGAAGGATGGTCCTCGGGTTGTTCCTTGTTTTTCAGATGACATTCCAGGAATGTTCCCCTTGGCAGGGCCCAGGGGGCTGTCTGTGAAGGGCGTGGAAGCCCCCTCTGCTGTTGTACGGCCCCTCCTGACTGTCCTGTGGGGGCTCAGGCTCCAAGTCCCACTTAGGGGACTGGGAGGTCCAGCTGCAGATGTGGGCAAACGGGAAAGGAAACTTAACTAAAGGTCTGCCTGATCCCAAGTCCCTCACCTTCCTCACCCCGGTCTGCCTCACCACCTGAAAGTGCGCACGATTTGACGTCAGGCTGAGCTGTGTTGCTAGAAAGCGCCCTTTGAAAGCATCCATCTCACCTGGCACAGAAGAGTGCTCACTACACGCCAGCGCTGAGTAGGGTCAGCAGGGACAGAGGCAGGTATGTTTTCATCAGGTGTTGGGGAGAGGACATGACCGGGAAGAGCTAGGGAATGTTTACAGACTGTGGGGGTAGAAACAGGATGGAGGACCTACAAAAGGCATCTGTTATTATTGCCTGCCCTGGCTTTGGGCCCCCGTTTCGGGATGAAAGCTGAATGACTTTTCTTGGAGTCCCTTCATCTGGCCCATGCAGTTTGGGAAGAACTGCCTCCATCCTTTACTCCAGAGCCAGCGGAGCGCTGCATCCCCAGGCAGCACTGGCTAGTTCCGGGATGGGCACGTGACCCCGAACAGGAAAATGCAGTCTGGTTGGCACCGTAGGGGAGTTGTTCTCTTTCTGTTGAGGGTGCGGAGAGGGCAGGATCTGAGCAGGGCCTCCCCCAGGGACGGGGGCCCACAGAAGGCAGAGCAGAGGGGCGGAGAAGTCAGAGCCATTTCTGAAGACATCGGTCCAACCTGGGACCGAGGCATTCCTTAAAGCCAGCCAACCAGGACTTTTTACTAATGTGAACCAACAAATCACTTTTTTGGTATAAGCCAGTTTGAGTTCTGTGACTGAGAATCTTACAAATTAAGACCTCCAGGGCCCTAAACGCTCACAAAAACGCTTCTGAAGGAAGGACATTTTACCTACTTAAATATTTTGCCTCTGTTTGGCTACTTAGTCAAACTGCTCTGCTTATCGTGGGGAGACACTGGTTTCCCAGGGACATAAACACGCCCTTGGGTAGTTGTATATGTTGATACAACACCCCCATGCCTACCCTTTACCAGGTCCTTCCCACTGCGCCCAACATGTCAGGGAAAGGAAAGTTGTATCCCATGTGCTTCTCACTCCACAAATAGCTCTCCGAGCTGTGCAACCCTGGGCAAGTACCCACACCTCTGTGAGCCTCCTAGTCCCCATCTGTACCGACGGCGAGCTGAACTCAGGACCGCTGAGGTGCTGAGTGGCTCCAGCATTCTCTGAGTGTCTGCGTTAAGGAAGACCCATGACATCCACTTCCCATTGGCATATTTCAAAGCTTACTTTTTTAGCAACAATACAGAGTTGTTCAGCTGGGAGGTAGTCAAACGGGAAAACAAATCTCCAGTTAAAATTCCCCTCGCCATCCAAGGACCTGTAATGGACATCTGTTTTCTGTTTGTTTTCTTCATTGCCAGGAATCCAGCTGAAAAGCAGAGGCAAACAGACTTAGCTTCGTGTGACTGACAGGTAATCTAGCCGCAAAATTGTGCAGTGATTAAGGGAGTGAAGGGCAGGAGAATTAATGCACTTTTCTTGGGCAGCTTCCAGTTATCTACGGAGCTGGGGGCTGATTTATGAAAGGGAGGTGCTCTGTTGCATCCAACACAGGTTGTGGCCAAATAAAATATAATTCCTCTAAAACCAAAGCAGGAAACCCTTTAGACTTCACTTAACAGGGATAAGGTGAAGTTTTCTGGAAAATATCAACAACTTAGCTTCTATTTTGGGAACGTTGGAGCTGGCTATGATTTTAGTCTTCAGAACTGTAACTCATCATTATCTGTCATCACTGCTGATAGGCTCGATGAATATGAGTTAGTTTTGAACTTCAGCATTTCCTTTTCCATATTTTACATAAGCAAACAAAACAGGCAATGACTCCAGTAATCTGACAGCTTCCTTTTTTAAAAAATTATTCTTAGATTCACTGTGATCATATTAATGAGACCAGCAAGGGAGATTGAGTGGTTATTTTTCAACTTTTGACATTTGAAAAGTTTTCTTGACTTGTGCCTGGCATGGAGCAGACACTAATTAAATACCTGTTGAAGGAATGAATGAATCTACTTGCCTGTCACATCTGCTTGCTACTGGGAAAACTCCTGGCTGGGAAGCCAGGGGGACACTGGATTTTAGGCCGGTAAAGTGGTTGAATGCATGGTTCTCAACACTGACTGCACATTAGAATTGCATCAGAATCAACTGGGGAGATTTTAAAAACATTGATGGCTGGACAGAGATTCTTGGTGGGAGGCAAGCCTGGCCATGGACTTGCTCTGTCACTGATTCTCTAAGCTTCATCTCCCATTGGTAAAATGAGGTTAATGATGTGTTCTCCCTTTACAAGGTCAACCTGAGGACAGATCATGACTTGGAAGGGCCAGAATGGGTAGGGGGAAATCCTTAACTCAAGTTCACAATCATCTGCTAAGAACCAGGTACTTCTCATGCCTTATTTTATTCTTCCCAACTCTCTACATATTTCCATTTCTCAGATGAAGAAGCTGAGGTTCAGAGAAGCTATCTAACTTACATAAACTCACACAGCCAGTAATGTAGAGAATTAAGTATAACTCCCAGTCTGTCTGTCTCAAAGGACCATGAAGATGACAAAATGCCATCTTAGGTCCCATTATTAGTAGTGGTATTAACATCCATCAACTACATTACTTTTACTTTTTGCTGATCAATTAACTGACCAGATAAGTTAGTTGAAAAGTTCCTTTTGACAATTAACTTTTAAGCTTATGAACTAATTCACCAAAGAGAGTCTGCACTCTCTGGCTAGGGCCTCAGTAGCTTCACACCTTGACCCCTCCCCAAGCATCACCATAACTGAACCCCAGGCTGCTCACCCACTGTGGCTCTCCCTTCTCTTTTATTATTTATTTATTTATTTAGCCTTTCCCACCGTGCAGCCTACTTCTGTGTCTGCAGCCCTCCAGCTGGGCCAGGGGGCTCTGGCATGGGGCACTGTGAGAGTCCCCTCTCTTTTATTAGTGAATCTTTTCACATTTAATTTTATATAGGAAGCTTTCACATTTTAATTTTAAAACAAGTTAACTACCCGAAGTTTATGTACTTGTGTACACATATGTACAACTTTGTACGTGATACCCATATACAGGTAGTAGCAGGTATGTTATTTATGCATTATTTATCATTTCACACATAGTACTTAGATTTTAATTCCAAATACGACATAGTACTTTAGGCTGAGCTCTATTCTTTGATTAGAGGAGTTTTCTTTCAGTCAGTATTACTTGAGTTTGTTTCCGTGATTGGGAAAAAAAATGCTTATGATAATCAAATAAATTTGCATATATGCAATTAGCTGGGATTAGTTTTCCTTGGGGATTGGTAATAAGATTCTGAAATGAGAAAGAATAACACATTTGATGAAACACTCCCTGTTTACAGCAAACCTAAATGACAGTAATAGTGTTTTTAACAAAGTTTTGATTGAAGACCACTTGGGATCATAAGTGAAACTTTGTTCTCATTTTATGAATACATTCAATTCAACACGCCTTGTCTTTTCCTATCAAGGAACCTAGCTGAGTCCGTGTGGAGTATCAATAACACTAGCCAACACACAGTGTAATAGTTAATTTTATGTGTCAGTGTGACTTGCTATGGGGTGCCCAGATTAAACACTCTCGGGGGGTATTTTTGGATGAGATTAGAATTTGAATCAGTGGACTTGGTGAAGTAGACTGCCTTCTCCCACGTGGGGGGGCCTCGAAGGCAGATGGTGGAGGACTTCACCCCTTTTTCTGCCTCGTCGATTAAACTGGGATCTCATTTTATCTTCTCCTGACCTGCAGATGGCAGATTGTGAGCCTTCTCTGCTTCTCATAATCATGTGAGCCAATTCTTTACATTCCCTCTACACACACACACACACACACACACACCCTACTTGTTCTGTTTCTCTGGAGAACCCTAATATACATAGTGTTTACTATCTGCCAGGCACTATCCTAAATGCTTTGGATAACTTAGTCTTCTGAATATTCCCAAGCAGTGGGTACTCTCATTATCTCCATATCGGGAACAGCGAACTTACTAACTTGTCCAGCTAGTGGGGAAAGAACCAGGGTTTCAACTAGTCTGACTCCAGAGTCTGGCTTCTTAATCCCTTCGCCATTCCGTACTCAACATCTATGGTCAAGGCACAACACAGAACCAACACCAGCACGGACTGCGTGGAACCGAACTATGCACGGAACGGAACGATGAACAACCCTGCCTCTTTACAGGTTGGATGCAGGCACTCAGTAAAGGTCGGTGGGATCAATGGTTTTTAAAACTTCTGCTAATGCATCCTCTTTTCTATCAACATTAGCTGCTGGTAATAAAACGTATAGCAAATGAAATCTTGGAAGAATTCCTTGTTTCTAAAGCCAGTTATTCAAGATATAAAGAAGTAATAAAAGTAAACTGCATGACTAAGAAGTCTCAGAAATAACAAATATGCTTAAGGAACTCAATAAAATTCACTTTTAGAAGAGAGAAATAAGGATATAGGTATCAGCCCTGGCCAGTGTGGCTCAGTGGGTTGGAGCATCGTCCCATACCCAAAAGGTTGCGGGTTCGATTTCCAGTCAGGGCACATACCTTGGTTGCAGGTTCACTCCCCGGCCCGGGCACGTACATTCCCAGTCCAGGTGTGTATGGGTGGCAACCAATCAATGTTTCTCTCTCTCCATTCCTCTCTCTCTAAAAGCAATGAAAAACTGTCCTCGGGTGAGGATAAAAGTAAATAAATAAATAATATATATCAGCTCTTATAGTCATTAGATGTCTCTGCTCGAAAACAAAATTCATATCTTTTCCTTCTGTTCTCTCTGCCTTCATCTCTCTGGAGCTCCCTAAGCAGGTTGCATTAGTGAGATACTATTAAGTAAGCAGGGATCATATAGCGCACACTTCAACAATGAAAACTAATTAAGGAGAGAGACGTTTCATTCCGAGTTTGTCACAGGTGCTGCACTCTAGCCTTACCCTTTAACATAGATGTCACTCATTTCCTCCCCTGTGATGCTTTTCTCGTCCAGGATAACATCCTTGGTGTTCCAGATGATGACACGGAGGTAGAATCTAAAAATGAACACATGTTGAAGGAGCTTTTTGCTCTTGCCCTGCACCAAGGCCCCAGGCCAAGAGAGCAGGGTCTCAGGATTACTTACTTCTTGGCTTTCCGGGGTTTGATGTTGAAAGGAGGGCCTGGTGGCCCCAAACTCTTGGGGAAAACATCCACCCACATCTGCAGCTTTCCCTAAGCCATTCAAAAGTGAAAAGAGAAATAAAATTATATTACAGGTGGTAGAGACTACAATTTTCACTCACATTTCCTAGGCAAAACTATCTTTGGGCCTGCTAATTTATTAGTCTATGTAGACAGCAAAAAAAAAAAAAAAAAGAGTAGAAGAACAAATCAAGATGAATGTTGTACATTCAATGTCATTTAGGCCACCCACCCCCTACTTTCATCCAGGAGTCTCTGCTGGCTGCATGTGCCCACCTGTATCACAGTCTGAGTCTTCCCTGGTTAGTAAGACCCTGAGGGGCTTCCCAACACTAACACAACCTCCAACACATGCATGCACACAAACTCACTCGCACACAAACACAATCCCAGTCACATACACACCCTCCCTTACAACCACTTCAGGTTGGGCCCTTTATTCTCAGAATAGTTCTCAAGCTGTCACTCTATTCATCATCACATTGTCTACTTGATATCGGTCCCAGTTTTGTGACACCCAAGGGTTTCTCCACTTACCTCAAGGCAGAAAATCAAAATAATGTAAAATGGTATTTAATTTTGTAAAAGATTGACAACAGGGCACTTCCAAAGCAGAGACTCCAACAGTGACAAGAACAGTAATGTTCCCCAAGGCTGAGGACGCCCTGACTTTGGCTCACTAGTGCCACGACCTGGGAGGAGGCTGCAGGAGGGGGAGGGAGAAAGCTTCACTGACACCGTGGCGCCATCTTGGTGAGGCCCTGCCCAGGTCTTTGACGGCCACGGACGAGGCCCATCCATCTGACTGGAACATTCTTCCAGACAGACGAGGAATGCCATTAACAAACTATATCAACCATACAAACCGATTTAAATTCCCCAAACTGCTTTTGGAGGTTCTGTACACTCTGCCTTCATGACAAAAACAGACTGGTCGTTACGAAGGTTGCCAAGGAAACCACTAGATTGGCTTCCTAATGCATTGTGAGCAAAATGAATTAACGGGAGCTCTTGAAATAAGATATATTTTACTGTGATCCTGTCACTCTTCCAACTAATCTCTAGGGCTCAAGGTTTTACAAGGCATCAAGCACACAGCGGAACATTAGGCATCCAGGTTTCTCCTAAGACCTGGCCACCGTCTGCCCAGTGCGGCAGGTAGAGGTGACAGGCAGGGGGCAGGAGGGAGGGGGCTAGTGGGTTCCCAGGGGAAAATCTTCCTTGCTTTGTAATTTCTTAAGACTATATTCAGTTGAGAGGTGGAAGGGAAGAGAGGAAGAGGAATGGGCTCTTTGGGGGAAAGAAGGATAATAAGAGAAGAAATGAAATGTGGAACAGAATACAAGCAAGAAGTGAGTGACAAAATCACCTAGTAAACCCCGGCCACTTGTGGCCACTTTTTAGAGACAAGATTGTCCACCATTCTGCTGTCTGTGTCAATAATAGTTGCATCCATTAGATTAATATTTCTGAAAGTGAGATCTCCTGGCTGGCTGCATCGGAACCCTTTCAGGTACTTGTTAAAATTCAGATTCCCGGCCCCACCCCAGACCTATTGAATCTGGATCTCTGCAGGCACAGCCTGGGAGTCTTCATTACAGCAAGCTTCCTCTTGGGTCATTTTGTCATTTGCCGTGTCTCTCCTTGTTTCTCTGGAAACTGATCATCCCCATCACTTTCCACATGGTCCTTATGATGAGCCATTTTGGGCCTCATGGCCCTGCTTTTTCCCCGTTTCTCCTGGCTCCTTAGTCGGATGGCACCACCTCACCCAGACTGGGCCAAGTACAGTTGCTTTCCCAGGCCCCACCCTCCTGGCTACGGCGGAGTGGCCCGGTGCTGGACATTTGGGCCAACGTCGGGCAACCGCTCCTTTCCACATTTGGAAGTAGATGGAACCACAGAAGAACCCAGAACACTCAGAGACTGTCCGCATTGTCCTCACACATGGGAAGGTGCCCCAGGAGGAGTGCCAACTAAAGAAGACTCAGAGAGAGGAAGACAAGAGACGGGAGAAGTCCTGGTCGCAGTTGGTTCTGAGTCATAGTCTCTCTCCTGGCTGGATTTAGTGAGTTACCTGACAATTCTTACAATAAATTCTTCTTCAGGATGTGTTTTGTTTCTATTCCTTACGTATCTTACCGCATCCGAAAGAGAGACGAGTCTGTATCCACACTGCCACTACACAGGGAGTTTGGATGACAGGTCTTCAAAGGGAGACCCTTTACCTGAGAGATGTTGGGCTGGAAGGTGCTGTGCAGAGTCCTCGTTTCCACGTGCTCAGGGACCAGCCCCTGCGTCCTGAGGATGTGAAGGGCGAGACGCTCTTCTGGGGCCCCGAGGTGCTGGTGCAGGGTCTTGTTGGCTTCTGGAATGGAAAGCGGCATTGAAACAGGGATAGGTTCCGGGACCAGTTCAGCCAGACTGCCTGAGGGGCTTCTAGCACTTCCTCCCCGATTCTGCAAAATGGTCAGGCAGTGCCAGTGTGCGAACTTTGCCTTGAGAAGGAGTCATTGACAGAAATGGCTCTGACCAGGGGCCTGGCCCAACCAGGCTCACACCCGACTTGTAGGCTGCCGAGAGCAAAGGGACTAGAACACACCCGAACGTGTAAGAGCAGCCCATGCTCACTTTGTGGCGGAGGCTCACAGGCAGGCCTTGTTTCTATGTGCCTTGCTCCTCTGCATACAGAAGAAAACCACCTGGACACCTGAGCTGAAGAACGGCTGGGCTGGAAGGTAGGAGGGACTGAGTGCCAGAGAGGCTGCTTAAGAGAGGGCCGCTGACCTATAGGAATGCCTCTTCTGAATTTATGAGAAATAAACTTTTGTTGTGTTAAGCCACTAAAATTTGTAAGTTCAGTTGTCACAGCAGCGCACATCACTTTGGCATTTAAAACATACAGCCCCCAAATTTTCTGACATTTCTCCCATTGAGGAGGGGGCATCTGTATCCTCTCTTTGAGTCTGGAGACATATTCAACCACTAAAGAAAAAATGCTGTATGAGTTCAGAGGCATAAAAGCCCACACGGCTTCCGCCTTGGCCTCCTGGGGCACTTGCTCTGGGGATGCCACTCACCGTGAAAGGAGCTTAGGAACCCAGAGACTGTCTTACAGAAAAAGCCTGAGGAGGTGCTCCGATCATCAGCCACAGCTGAGCTCCTGGCCAGGAACCAGATCAACGGCCGGCCACGTGAGTGAGCCATCCTGGACACGCAGCTCAGTCGAGCCTCGGGACGACTGTGGCCCCAGCTGACATCTGCCAGCAGCCAGCTCACGAGCAGCTCAAGTGAGAACCGCATGGCTGAGCCCTTCCCGAATGCCTAACCCACAAAACAGATGGTTGTTTCCAGCTGCTAACTGGAACAGTCCTTACGACTGATACAGCTTTTGGGGGTTACTTTTTGATTGTTTGCAGGTCTTATCCACCAGGCCATGTTGCTTGCCAGTTTATTCCCAATCCCTTTTGTAAGTTCTCATGTTAACGGGAGCACTGGCATTTCTTAAACATCTAATGATCCCTGACATTGACTAAGTCTTCTTCAAAAGGAAAGACAAAATATAGTTTCTCGCAATGTCAAGAACAAGCACTTATGGTTCTGGAAGCACTTTCACTCCCGTGTGTCTTTGCTCAGCTTTTTTTATTTTAGATTTTATCTATTTATTTTTAGAGAGAGGGAAAGGGAGGGAGAGAGGGAGAGAAACATCAATGTGTGGTTGCCTCTCATGCGTCCTCCACTGGGGACCTGGCCCACAACCGAGGCATGTGCCCTGACTGGGAATCGAATAAGTGACCTTTCAGTTTGCAGGCCGGTGCTCAACCTACTGAACCACACCAGCCAGGGAATGCTCAGCTTTCTTTGGATATCCCATGAATCCTCAAGGCCAGTCCCACTGACACTGACTCTGGGAAGCCCTTCTTCCCTACACAACACTGAATTATACCACAGCTCTTATGCTCAATTAAATTAAGCTTACTTCAGTCTTTCTCAGAGTGCAGCTAGCTTTTTATGTGTCAGGACAGACTGTTTTATAAATTACTGTTGGGAAAGAGCAAGACCCAAAGCTCGACGTGAGCCAGGTGTGAACTTAGCAGATTCTTCGAACCAACCCCGCGCATCCCTGAGCCTTCTCACAGAAGGGCTGGAAGAATGATGGAATAAACTTGATAAAGAAATTCCTGAGTTACCATCTGAGCACTTTGTATTACATGAAAATTAGTTCATTACTACAGCTTTGTGTTCAAAGCTTGAACGGCTATGACCTACAAAGGTCAAGTGAAACATAAGACAGACAAGAAAATGTGTCCATGTTGACACTTGACATGACAGCAAACCCTAGCATAATGGGCTTTTGTTAGACACTCGTGTGTGGAGTCCCCTGAGGTGTAATTAGGGCCCTGCTCTGCCGGAAACCCTCCCCTAAACAAACCCAGCAACAGAAATGGGTTGTTATCACTTTGTAACCAGCTTGCAATCTATGGCAACGTGCTTACCAAAGTCAGCCAAACTGTAGTCTCGTCCTCCATATCTGATTCTACTTCCATCTTCGGAAAGGATGGGTGTTGAGAAGCCTTTGAATCTGGCTACATTATTAAGCAACTGTGTTGGTCTCAATTGATCTCGCCAGGTGTTTACTCCAGAGCTGTGAATAACATCCCACACAGAGTTCCATCAGGCCGTACAGGTTCTTCCTGGATTCATCCTCACACTCACACACTACAGGCGCCCCATGTAAGGAGGGGGCCGGGAATGTGCTCTACACTTTGCCTTTGCCTGGAAATCTGTTTCAAAGACCTAAAATCCACAATTATTTTGGGCTCAGCCAATTAACCCTCTTTCCCCTCTCCACTTCCTCTTCTGTAAAAATGAGTTTGACTGAGATTGCCATCACTGTAACAGGCAAACTCAGAAACTAGAAGCTGTGAGCTATATCCCAGGAGATACTGTAGAGAAGCCCTCAGCAAAAGGGGGAGGTCACAAAATGGATCAGTTGGGGAGGGAGTGTCTGGGAATCCTTGTTTCCAAAGGGCAGGGAATTCCTGCCATCAAACACTGCCTGTTCTCAGTCCCTGGCATCGCGGAGGGAGGTTCAAAGAGCAGGACCAAGGGGACCAGTTCTCCAAGCACCGCTCCTTATGCCATGGCCACAGAGCAATGCTCTACTCCAGGGGTGCCAAACTCGTTTTCACTGGGGCCACATCAGCCTCGCAGTTGCCTTCAAAGGGCCGAATGTCATTTTAGGACTGTATCAATGTAATCACTCCTTAACAGTTAAGCGAGAGCTCAGTGCTGCTGCCGGGTAGAAACCAGGTGCTGGGCCGGATAAAACCACGTGGCGGGCCAGTTTCCGCCCGCGGGCCTTGTGCTTGCCACCTGTGCTCTACTCCAGGGGCCAGCATTTTACAGACTCCAGTGTGAGTGACGCCCCCTGGAGATGGGTGACGCTTTGGCCCTGGTTCTCCCGAAGATAATCCTACCATGAAAATCAGTAGGTGCCTGACTCAAAGGAGCAGGAAGCCAATCACAGAGGGAGACAGAGGAGGGAGACAGACGGACAAAGCTTCCAGGTGCTAATGTTAGATGAAGCAAACTGTCTACATGTGTGGCCAGGGCGACTGTAGCACTGAACTTGTAGTTTTCTTTATTCAACATTAACTTGACTCAGTTATTAGAAAACTTTTAAGTATGTGAGGAACTTGGGTATGTGAATCTAGTTTTTGAACTGTCAATTTCACGAAAACCTAAATACAGATCAGGTCTTTCTTGTGAAGACTGCTGTCCACACTGAGATGTCTTCAATTTGAGAATAAAACACTGGGCTTTGAAAACAATACCAAAAATGTAAGAAGTAAAATATATTACTGTTAAAAATAGTTACATGTTGAAATGATAACATTTTGGGTATGATGGATTAAATAAAGTATTAAAGTTCGTAACAACAAAACTTACACACAGTACTGCTCAGGTATGCCGCAGTGGGACCCAAACCGGGAAAGGAACCGGTTTTCCAGATCAATGATCGTTTCTCCCACTTTTTCATCACGGGTGAAGGTGTCATAATCATAGACAGAAATTTTCAGGTCTTTCTCTTGAGGTAAGTAGCAGCTCAGTTCGTACATCCTAAACAAACAAATGCAAGGTCAGACTCTGCGTGGTCCCACCAAGTCGTCTCTCAGATGCGGGGCTCTGCGGAGAAGCCCCAGGCAGGGCTGCGCCTCTGGAGAGGAACATCCTGACTGGGTAACCGGGTGGGGTACTTGGTAAGCAGTACCTCTTCCTAATGAGAACAAGAGATTATACACCTGCACAGGAGAAGATCATGGGCTTTAAGTACCTACGTTCAAATCCCAGCTCTGCTGCTTACTGGCTGTGGGACCCTACGCCACTTAACCTCTTTGTACTTCATTTTCTCATCTGTAAAATGGTGATAATAATACCTACCATGCAAGCCAAGTGCAGAAATGTTTAGAAAGCATTTGGCATGTGTGCATTGCTTAAAACCCAAGGTTTATAATAAAAATAATTATCATTTTTAAAGATTTTATTTATTTATTTTTAGATGGAGGGGAAGGGTAGGAGAAAGAGAGGGAGAGAAACATCAGTGTGTGGTTGCCTCTTGTGCGTCCTCCACTGGGGACCAGGCATGTGCCCTGAGTTGGAATCGAACCAGTGACCTTTTGGTTTGCAGGCCAGCATTCAATCCACTGAGACACACCAGCCAGGGCATAATAATAATTATTAATTATAACATTATTAACATTATTAACACAAGCCTATCAAGTGGGGCACCCAGGTATCTCTGCCCAGTTAGGAGATTGGTAAGGTGCAGGCACCCTGCGTTACAGCCCCTGACTGGTACCCCTGCTCTGCTCCCTCTTCTGCCTGAGCAGAGACCACCACCCCATGGAGCACCGTGACTCACCCCGCAGGAGCATGGGGGTGGGGAGAGAGAGAGTGGACTCCACCAGCACGGTGTGCAGGGTGCCGAGAAGGCTCCCACTCTACTCCCAGGCCCTCTGATCCACCACTGGTTCTTAAAGCCTTTCCAAAGCATCCATATTAAAATGCAAATACTTCTGAGGTAAAGATAAAAAATCAGACAGTACTCTCTGTAGTAGGCGAGTAATGTGGTGCAGGTTCTGTGAGGGAGACAAACCCAATGGCGTAAGCTCCAGAAGGACGGGACTGGTTCTGTATTTGCACCATCCACAGAGGTACGGGTCCCCTAGTAGGTGCCCAATAAATTTTGTAGCCAGAAAACTGAGAGGCCTCTCCCGTCCGTGCTCTCTCCTTGGGCCTCCCCTTCTCCTTGCACTCGGGTGTGTAGACTGGTTCCTGCCCGGAGAGCCGGGAATTAATCCACATGAGCAGAAGCGTGTGTGTCAATGGGGCACTGGAGAAGAGCTTCCAGGACGTCTCCGGGATAAATGTCAGCGACTTCCCTAGACTGCGGCAGCCAGGCGGGTGCAGAGGGCACACGAGAATGGGGGCTTGAATCCCGACCACACGGGAGGCACTGTGTCCACACACGCCCCGACGCCACAGTCCCAACACCGGATTCTGAGGGACAGGTACTATGTGCCACCCACCGGATTAAAAGAATTCTTGGGTTCAATATAAGATTGAGAACCACTTCTTTTGGCGTTCCCCTGAGCAAACGGAAGGCTCTGAGAGGTCCCACAGTTTTCTTTTTCAACCCAAGTTTCTTGGTTTGATGGAGAAACACTTTTTTTCTTGGAACACACCAATTAACATTTTTATGGAAGACACTGACATTCCGTTGAATGTGAGCTGGTCGTGATGTGGTTGGACACACTGAACAACGGCTGAATTCCTGCCCCAGAGTCCCTGCCAGCCCTGCTGAGAAGACCCTCAGCCCCTAAGACTGAGGCCAGGGACCACGGCCGTCTGAGGGCTTCCAGAGCTGGCGTCTCCGTGTCCCCACCTGGCTAGAAGGGGAGAAGTCTGCAAGCCCCCCAGGCAGGGATTGGCTGAACGGAGCCTGACAGCATCACTTCCTCCCTGGGTGGCTCAGAGCAAGACTTTTCCTGCCACTTAATTAAGCTTGTGCTTGGCTCCTTTGAGACAAGCAATTCAGACAGGGCTGCCTTTCTCCCTCAAAAGCTGGCTTTCTCTTCCCCCTGTCTCCCTCACACGGAGCCCTCCTTCCTGCCCTGCGTGCCTTTTCCTGTCTAGACCTCAGGGCTGGATCAGCCGGAGAAAAGGAAAACCTTCACTTTGCCGTGCCAGAGGATTACTTCCACTCCCCCGCACCGGCACGTGGCCTCGGGGTGTGCAGCACGGAGGGTGAGCGCGCATGCGCACCGGGAGCTGAGCGAGGGTGAGGTCGCCCGCGCTCGAGTGTCACAGGGTGTGAGCGAGGGGACAGTGGTGTGTGTGCACCTGAGGGACAGAGTGACAAAGACGCTCTTGTGTATGTGCGCACATTCATATGCGCACAGGGGAGGGAGAGGATGCAAAGGGCACAAACCAACAAACGCGAGTGGGAAAGAAGAGGCGGGGCACGAGAACAAAGCCAGAAGTTAACAGGTAGGCCACACGTCAGACAAGACTGATGCATTCTTCCTCTTGGCAAGGTTCTTGGAAAATAACACCGTTTTCACAAATGTTTTGTACAAGGAACATTTTTCTGTAAGTGGTGGCTTTGCCATGAATATGGAACATTACCAAGGGTGTTGGGAAAATCTGGGGCTTGGAGTCGGGAATTTCTGCCTAAATCTCGGCCCCATGACGTACTGGGCCTGTGGACAGAGCTCTGGGGGTCTGTAAAGTGGGTCGCTCATCCCTGACCGGACAGGGGATGACAGTCACACAGCGGCAGCCACAGAAAGCACAGCGGGGACACCGCGGGGACGCTGCCGTCAGGTGGCTGGGTTTGAGTCTGACTGTGCCTCTCAACGGCTGAGCACTGAGACCCTGATTTTCTCTGTGCCTTCGTTTCCTCTGTTGTAAAATGGAGCTAAACAGCAACTCAGGGGCGTGAGATTTTTGAGATGGTTTATATGAATGGCTCTGCATGGTGCCCGCACACAGCAGATGTTAGCTAATAATAGCTGTTGTTAAATATGAACACAATTTATAACTGAAAAATGCCTGTCCTGTGTAGAGGTCACTGGGATTTGCCTTACCCTTGAGAAGGTCCTGCTGAGACCAATGGGACAGGCCAGAAACAAGTCTAAAGTGGCAACGATGAAAATGGTGCTGTTTCAAGAATCTTTGGGGACAGAAGACAGAGGGGCAGGACAGTTTGACCCCATCACTTTCTGCCCCTCCTTCGTCTTGATACGGGTCAATAACACAGGGGTGGGCAAAATAAGTTTACAGTTGTAATACAAATAAATAATACAATAATTAAGAAATAATAACACAAAATAAACTCTGCATGAGCCTCCTTCTGCCCACCCCTGTATACTCACTGGAACACAATGGTGGAATTCACATGTCCCAGAAAACAGAGCCCAAACTAGATTCAGGGAGCAAGAACCACATTGTTCACTACAGGTAAGGCACCTGTTACCCAACCTTCCCTTCTTGTCTGGAACCCAAAGGTATCGGACTCCTGTGCCTTGTGCCTGTTCCCCCCAGGACTTAGAGTAAATCTCTCTCAGAGGAGCTCCTCTCAGGACTTGCTTTATTTTCTTCCTGGCATTTCTCACTCCTGTGGAATTCTCCCATTTGTGCATTTTCACATTCCTTACCTGCCCTAATGACTAGCAGACTTGTCCAGTTCACAGTCAGTTTCAGAGCCTAGACCAGCGCTCGGCACACATCACATTTTTAACACATGTGCCACGAAGAAACGAAGCGTCTGCCGAAAGTCGATGAGAAAAGTGGACTTACCTGCCAAACACTGGGTTGAGAGTGTTGGGGATGTAGTGGTCTCGATCCTCAATTACTTTTTTGCCCAGTGTTATTTTTATGTAAGGGTCGCACTGTGAGGACAAAACAGGGCATGTTACGTCACCATGAGGGGTAGGGTTAAGTCACTTTCCGGGACAGGCTCAGGTGTGCCTACGCAGCCACTCCCGAACTGCGACAAGGTGGCGGCCGAGGCACCCGTGCACCTCAGACCGGGTCTGAGCAATGTTTCTGCTTGGGTGGCACGCAGCCAGCACGCCTTTGAGAAGCAGAGTGGGAGACGGGGCAGCGGCAGGAAGGAGTGCCAAGCAAATCTCCTCCAAGGTCACATCTGTAAAAGGAGAAGGATGACCCAGAGGATCCAAGCCCCTACAAGCTCTTAGTAAATGCTGTTGGGACAATCCTCTCCTGAATACATTGTTTTGATGAAGTATCTTTCCCTCAATGAAATAACAGACGCTCGAAAGAAAGAACAGGGCAATTACTGTGGTTGATGACTAATTATTCTTCTGCTGGAGAAGGCCCCACACCCAGGCTCTTACCAGGCCGTTGTTGTCCTGGGGCTGGAGGTCTAGGCCTCGAACGATGTAAATCCTAACCGTGCATTCCTGCAGGACGCTGTCGGGTAATTCCCGAAACTGCCTGGGGGGGGCTGGCACGCTGGGGTCATCCGGCAGGGGGTAGATTCTAAAGGAGCCCTAGAAAAGAGACACACACAGATGTACTCACAAGGCCCTGGGTGACCTGGGCAGAGGGCTCCTGGGCAGGGCCCGCCTCCCCCCGGACACCCCAGGACAGCCACGAGGGTTATGCAATTGGGTGAGGATGGGCTGCCTTTTGTGAAAAAGACAACGTGTATTTGTACTTTGCATGCTTCCAGTAGGGAAAGTGAAATAATGATTATGTGATTATTTAACAGATTGTAGGGGGGAAGAAAGGGCAGAGCAGAAGCAGGGAGACCAGGCAAAAGGTGGAGGCGGCTTGGACCAGTATGATGACGAGAAGTGATAAGACGTGAAATTCTGCACATATTTGGAAGGTACGAATAAAGGGATTCTTTTAAAAATCCCACAAAGTACTAGGGTGATTTTCCTTTTCTTGTGTCATCCCGTTAGCGGCCCCCATTCCAAGGCAAACTCCTGTTCATCCCTCAGGTCCCAGCTGAAAGGTGTCTCCTCTTCCAGGAAACCTCCCTGACTGCCCTGGGCTGGGTCTCATCTCACCCTGCGCCCACCCCTGTCTCAGCACCGACTTCTGTGTGCTGATTGTCTATTTATTGTCTACACCCTTCACTAGACTGTGAGCTTCCTGAGGTGGGAATTGTGTCTTGTTCATCCCTCGATCTCAGGACCTAACACAGGGCTGGGTGTGTAGCTGGGGCACAAAGAACGTTTTTGGAATAAGTGAGCCACGAGGCCCACTTGAGAGGCCACATATTTTATCCTAAAACCAGCTTAAGTACCAGAGAAACACTAAAGCTGGATTCCGAGCACACACGTGTTAGTTCCAGCTCCACTCACTCAGCAACAGAGCATGAAGTAAGCACCTAATATGTACCACACACTGGGAACCGAAAATAAACTGAAGGAGCCCAGTCTGGCACGGAGATATCTCAGAGATATCTCGTAGGTTCGATTCTCATGCCTCTTTGACAGTCTAGTGGGAAGTTATAACGAGGCCTGGGAGACCTCCTGTAGGATTTACTCTCTGATCGGTTAGCAGTATCCACTAGTGGAAAGGAATGGGAAGCAACGGCACAGCTGCCATGGACTCGCCAGCAGTGGCTGGAGGGAGGAGCCATCGTGAAAGCAGAAACTGACAGAGTGAAAGATGCTCTCACAGGGGCGGGGACCCAGACCTGTGGGAGCCCGGAGCAGGAGTGATTCACTCTGCCGGGAGCAGTCAGGGAACACTTCACAAAGAATGTGTCGTTTGAGCTGGCTTAAGAGAAAGAACAGGAGTTTGTCAGACCACAAAGAGGGAAGGAAGGGCATCCAGCAAAGGAAGAAGAGCCTGTCCTAAGTCTCTATCGTGAGAAGCAAGGTGTGTCCGGGGCTTGGGAGAGGCCCTCCTAGCTGGAGGCAGGGGAGACAAGCAGCTAAGTGGCTTGTGAAATACTGGCTCGCCTTAGGAATGAGTTGATCTGGTAGGAAGCCAAAGGACATCTTTCAGCAGACAAGAAACGCGATCACATTTGGTCGCATGGGGGAATGGACTGGAGTGGGATGAGAAAGGTGGCAAGGACGATCCGTTGGGAGTTGCCACACTGGTCCTGCTGAAACCCTGGGAGGGGCAGTGGGCCTGGGGAGGGGGCGCTAGAGAGGCTGAATCTATGGGATTCAAGGCTGCTTGGCAAGAGCGGGAGGAAGAAAGGCGCTGAGAATGGCTTTGAGTGTTCTTCCCCGACCCCGCCGCCCTTTTCCTAGGTGGCAACTCCTAGCATCTTTCAGATGTCAGCGGGCATGGCCCTGCCCGGGGGGTTGGCTGTCCTCCAGCCTCGGCCCATAAAGAAAATAAAGGTGGATTTTAAATAAGACAAACAAACACACATGTTACTCACCTTAAACTCTCCTACCACAGAAGGGTCTTCATTCTCCTCTGATTTGCCCCGATACAGCTTGAAGGTATCTGAGAAGTCCGTCAGGCCCTCAAATTCTGCCACATTCTCGAGTTCACAATTATATATCTGAAAACCATCAACAGGTTCTTAATTTCTCATTAAAATACAGGTGGAGTCTAAAAATCAAAAAAGACTGAGAATACCGAAATGGGCATGAGGAGATGGCGCCATTGGGATTCTCATCTTCCTGGCAGGCACGTGGAAAGACACAGCCACCGGGGGAAACGTCTGCCGGGTTCTCATGGAGTTACCTCGCCACCTATTCTGTGATGCCCAGATCACAGTCCTACGTAATCGTCCACGCGAGATGAAAACAAGTCCACATGGGACAGGAATGTCCATAACAGTTTCAGCAGCAGCAGAATGGACAGACTGTGGCATGTCCACACCAGGACAAAAAGGGACAAACGACTGTACACGCAACAACAGGATGGACCCCAAAGCTACTGTTGGGCTAAAGAGGCCAGACACACGCAGAGCAGGTGCTGTATGAGTCCATTCAGACGAAGTGTGGAAACAGGAAAACTAATCTGTGGTGATGAGTTCAGATCTGTGGTCACTGGGAGGGACGACATGTGGGGATTGACAGGAAAGGGGTACAAAGGAGTTTTCCTGCGTGGTCGAAATGTCCTTTGACCGGTTTTGGTGGTGGTTTACATGAGCGTATATGACGATCAACACGCATCGAATGGATTACTTCATGTACGGAAATTATACCGCATTAAGGAACTGGAAGAGGAGGAAGGTGAGGGGAAAGGCTCAGAAGGAGGAAAGAAAGAGGGAAGGAGAAAGGAAAGAGGGAAAGAAGGAGGCTGGACTGTGGGGCAGATCCACCAGCCCAGTTTGATCATTTTTCTCAATTAGTGGTTCTTTACATGCTGCTGTTTCTTTCTTTTTTCTTTTCTTTCATATTTTTTTATTGTTGTTCAATTACCGTGGTCCCCGTTTCCCCCCATTACTCTCTCCTGCCCTGCCCACCCCCACATGCTGGTGTTTCTTAAGCTGCGCTGAGATGTAACGACAATAACACGAAAGGATGTGGGTTTTTCCACTTTGATGGGGAACCACATTTCGGCCTAGCTATTTCTCATTTTAAAGTTTTGTTTCTCCTATGCTTTGCTCTGGAAACTTTAGCATTTGCTTCTACTTCAGCGTATTACAGTCTGAAAAACTGAATGAAGAATTGGAAAACCCAAAACAGTAACAGAAGAATCATAGTCAGACCTGCCTAGCTCAAGAGCATGTCTTCCTCCTGGACATGCGTGCCCATCCATGGCTGTGACTGAATGCTGCATACGTGTCACTGAATCAGTGTATTAGCTAGTGAAACGGATGACTGTTCAGAGGACTGAATGAAGCAGGTGGACATTTCATGCTGATCTGCAAGAGCACTGTGACTTCCAGATCTCCCTGTGTCCAAATGGACAATTGTGGGCCTAACCAGTGTGGTGCCACGCCATTCCCAACCCTCTGCCAGCTGCCCCAAAGTGGCCGTCACGTGAACATACAGCAACCGCTGTCCTCAAGCCCCGGAATTCTGGTAAAGCCGAAAACCATTGCAAGAGGACTCAACGACAGGCCTGAGTTGCTCCTGGCCCCTCCCCATCAGCATCCACCATTGGACCTTTCGGTCTTCTGCTTAGCTCTGCCTGTGGCCAGTTTTAGCGATGTTGTCCCCCACCCACAGCAGCGCTGGCCCAGGTACCTTGAGCTTGGAATAGCCTTTCTGAATGTATTGTCCACATTTTTCAAGTTCTCCTGTGGAAGCATAAAATTTACTCCACCAGTCAACAACTTCTTCCTCCTAAAGAAAGACACGTCGAGATGGAAAAATCTTTAGTGATGACCTAGATTTCCAATCAGTGCAGGGAAACCCATATGTAATAGGTAAGAGGAACAGGTACTTCAGAACCCGGGACAGGCAAGGTTATATGACCTTTGTTCACCTGCACAATGGATAAAGCATTTACAATCCTACCCAGACTGGAGGTGAGATGGTACTTGGCCAATAAAATGTGTTTATCACTTGCAAAGCTCTTTCTTCTAATGATCTTATTTGATTTCCAAAACAAGCCTCTTATCCATAGAGCTGTGGGCTTTGATACCCACAGCTATAATGGATAATTTTCTTGCATCTTATAGCCACCATCAATTCATTGGTCTGTTTCTACTTTTTTATCCTCTTGACTTGATAGTGATATATACGGATAATAGTTTAAACGAAAACCTCCAATATACGTTTTCTACTATTTCGTTTCCTTAGCCCTTTTAGCTGGCAATGCCTTGTAAAACAAAGCTCACTAAGCTAAGAGTCAGAAAAGCTGGTCCTAGTGCAAGTTCCACCCTTCACATCATAAGCCATATGCTTATGCAATGAGCCACACCAGCCTGAGCAAGTCGTTCAATGTCTGTAAGCATCACTTCTGCACCCACTGAATGGGGCAGCAACACCACCTGTCTCCATCTACCTCAGAGGCTTGTTTTGGAAATCAAATAAGATCATTAGGAGAAAGAGCTTTGCAAGCGATAAAATGTGGAACAAAAGTAGGAAGGCGTTACGGTTCATATAGACCAATGGCTCCCAGCTTATCCTGGGAGATCCTGATTCAGTCAGCCTGGGGTGAGACCTGGGCGCTCAGCATGCTTTCCCCAGTCCCCAGGCGATGCCAGTGTGCAGCCGTGTGGAGAACCTCCGATGTAGCTGGGTGGCTCTTAATTGGGCAGAAGAGACAGTGTGTCAGAGTCGCTTGCGGAACATTTTCAAACAGCCAAAGGCTATAGTTTATAGAAGGCTGCTATAATTTCCACTCAGATTATAACCAGAATAGAGCCTCACCAGGCCCACCAACTGCTTATTTTAATCTACCTGGGAAAGAGTGATGATGCCAAAAATACAGTGTCACCTGCAACACCGTTTTCTATTCAGTCTGGGGTGGGGGGAGGAAGAAGGAACGTGAAAGAAAGCTATTTCCCATCTGTGTACAGTATATGTATGTATACACACACATGTGCGTAGTTACTTCCCCTTTATGGGTCAGTAACCTGACCCTGGATTTTCAAAAATTTCCTTTATATATCAGCTAGAAGCAGAAAATATATGAATCTTAAATCTAGCAAAACGTATACAACAGCCCTGGCTGGTGTGGCTCAGTGGATTGAGTGCTGGCCTGCGAACCAAAGGGTCGCCGGTTTGATTTCCCAGTCAGGGCACATGCCTGGGTTGCAGGCAGGTCCCCAGCTGGGGGTGCGTGAGAGGCAACCACACACTGATGGTTCTCTCCCTCTCTTTCTCCCTCCCTCCCCCTCCCTCTAAAAATAAATAAATAAAATCCTTTTTAAAAATGTGTACAACAGTTACCTTTTCTGTCAGCTGTTCATCACGCGTGTGGGCAGGAAGAGGGCAAACCACATAACAGGTCACACAGTGTGGAGACCCCGTGAGCATTAGGGTTAAAGAGAGAGGGAGAAAGAGAAATTATTTTTCATGCATGCTTATATTATCAACATTTTGGTGGGTCATTTAAATTATTCAATTCAAAATCATCTCATAATTAAACAGACCTTAAAGGTTTCTTCTCTGAAAATGTGCAGAAGGGTTACAAATAGTGTGAAAATGAAAGGCTCGGAGGGAGCCACCCACATCCCATGTTTTCAATGGAATTAGAGGGTCTCACTGTTGCCAGGAGTTGTCACACAGGAGGGGCCCTGCAGCTGCCCATCTCCCTGTCCCAAGCCTCTCATTCCATTCAGCCCCTGAAGTATATTCCCAACGTGGCCTAATTCGTATCCCTTCAAAAGCTCCTGTCACAGGGTGTGCATGCCTAGCAGTTCCGCAATATCATCCTGTAGGTACCTTTTCTTCGTTTCTTCCCAGGCCTATGCTATAGCACCAGATATAGATCCATCCATCAAAACTGTTCTAAGAGGTCAAGTTTCTCATTGGCCAGATCTTTCCATTTGAGTTTCTACATGGAGCATCCAACCCTGACCTCAGAGCACATTCAGGAGATGAGAGAATGGGGAGCTGGAGCGAAGGGGCTTGAATTTTCACTTGGCCTCTGCTGGAATATTAGCTAAGCTCACCCTGGGGGGCAGTTTGAAGGGCTATACAGACCCCCTCTCTGAGATCCTAACTTCAAGTTCATTTCTTTTTTTAAAATTCTATTTATTTATTTATTTATTTATTTATTTATTTATTTATTTATTTTAGATAAGGGGAGGGAGAAAGAGAAGGAAACATCAATGTGCGGTTGCCTCTCATGCGCCCCCTACTGGGGACCTGGCCTGCAACCCAGACATACGCCCTAGACTGGGAATTGAACTGGCGACCCTTTGGTTCACAGGCCAGCACTCAACCCACTGAGCCACACCAGCCAGGGCTCAAGTTCATTTCTAATAGGAGGAGAGAACAAGCCCTCACAACAGACACTCCCTGCAGCTGTTGCACGGGGATGGCCATGGGGCTGCTTCTACGTGCTCCTCACTGTTTTCCAGACTGACTTGTATTCAGCACACAGAATTGCCGAGAGAGGCAGAGAGGCAGACAAGCAGATGTAACAGTTCTTTCTATTAGATTCATACCAAAGCGCGATTAAAGGTTAAATTGTCGCAGCCAAATTGAGATTTTGGAGAGAGGGATTTTATGCCAAAAGTGCTTTCACTTTCTGAATGGTTCCTGCACTCAGATTTTCAGTCTGTTTATTCACATCTATTTCCAGTTATTCAAAACCATTTCAAAGAAGAGAATAGTTCATAATTGAAAAAGCATTCTTCAAAACAAACTGCTGATTTTAAAATTTAGGATTAACATGGGAGACTCATTCATGCCGCTTGCTCATCAGTTCGTATGGAAAAGTAGCGGAAGTAAATAACTTGCTTTATCTTATCTGAATGGCATTGAAGACTCTCCCCTTTGGTTTAAAACAATTACATTTGTTTAAAGATCAACTTTCTCTCCAAAATCTACTAATAGAAAGAATCCAAAAGGAGAATTCAAGTCTGTAGAGCGAGGTCCCCGCGGCCCAGGCAGCCTCATGCATTTCCTTGTCATACATACACGCACTGTCGCTGGAGAAACCATTTTGCCGAGCGCTGCTGACATGCTGCTTAAGCACTGGAATTGGAAGGCAGCTGTTGAAATGGCCACATAGGAATGGCCACGCTGTCTGGCTAGCACTTACCAGTTGGCCCCAGATACTCATTTGTCACTTTTCCTGTGGCAGCGCCGAGCCCCTTCATTAGGAGCCCCCACAATCGTCACAGGGTGTGGGTTTCTGTGGGGTCGATACTGTCACCCAAAGCCGCAGCCTCCAGTTCCCATCTGCGGCAGTTACTTTTGATCCATCCCCTCAGTTTACCCATACAGAAGCCCTGCACTGAGTTAGTGGTAGTAGATGTACATTACACACACATTGCATGTGCATGTAACTCATGCATACCATGCATACATGTATATGACATGTATGCATGTGTGAGGCCACATGGACATGCCATGTAGGACATCAGCACGCTTGTTATTGGCTCTTCCAAAGCTCAGCTTGACTCATTTGACTTTGCATAGATATGCACTTTCTTGTTCCCTTTACGAATGGGTAGAGACAGTTTTTTAGAGGAGATTCCAATCAGTCTTTTTAATCAACACAGTGCACCTCACCCAGGTGTTAGGAAAGCAAGCGGATCAAAGTCACTTATAATACAGTGGGACAATACAATGCCCACCAATGACTGCCACTGTCATCCCAAAGCCAGCCAGGTTGCCACTGAAAATCAATGACGGAAACTGAACTTTCACAATGTGTTGCTACAGTAACCTAGTTATCTGTTAACTATTTTAAAGACATGAATGAGAACAGTGGCATGATTGGCTTTATTCTTCTTCTTGACTACCCCCCTCCCAGTACATAGGGCCACTGACTACACAGCAGGCACAAATAGGAACTGATTGACAGTGGGAGGTAAAAAACTTGCAGGCAGATAGATTGCAGAGCAGGATCTTAAACTGCCTTTTTCCAGAGTATTGTAAAGATGTACATAAAGGATTTAAAGTGTATTATATTTAACTTCTCCCTAGGCTAAGACTGTTTTATTGGGAATATCTGGGGTTGTTTACAAGTGAACACAATAGTTTTGCAAATTCGATGTTGTCATTTGTGACCAAGGGGGAATCTCAGGGAACAGAGTCTAGCGCGCTGCTACACAGTGCTGGCTGCAGAGACCACATCTCACACAGTCTGACTGCTTGTGAGTTTAACACAGTGGGAAGGAAGTCGACCTTTTTTTAAGGCACTGTTTATGGACATAACACATTAAAAAGCAATCATGTGCATTTTTTGGCCAGTTTGCACATTAAAACATGCTGTGAAAGTCCATCACAAATGCCAACAGAAACAGAGAGATATTTGATGTTTTCTTTTTTCTGGGCTGAGACCACCCGCCCCCCTTCCTTCTTGTACAATTGGCTGGAATGGTTTTAAAATAGGGTCTGGAGTGAGCATTTCCGCCAATTTCTGGACTTCAAAACCACAGTGAATATAAAAATCAGGGCTATCCCATACACTGATAAATACGGTCATTAAAAATCCATGGCCCATCTGCTTCATGGAGGGAAGACACTGCTGTGCTGCATGCATCGCCTTCTAAATGTTGTCATGTTATTAATCTGCTCTTCAAATGCCTTTCTCTAGCAACTGATATCACTCAGACTGCCCACACCAATGGTTCTCAGGACTGCCTGCAAATTAGAATCACTTGGGGAGATTTTAACCTCATACTGATGTCTAGGTTCTTCTTGGAGGGTAGACTCTGGGCTTGGGGATAATTTGAAGTATCTTGAGTGACTGAGGGTAGAGAACATAATCTACTCAGCATCATCAGAACTTTGGATGAGTGGAAGATTCGATTCTTTACCTGGGAAAGTTGGTTTGATTATTATTATTTTAATTGCATTGAATGGTTGTTTGACCAAATTCACCCGAATGCTTAGACATCTGGAAAAAAAATTGATATCATTCAATGATCAGTTCTGAAGCCTACCTTTGAAGCCAGTAATGGTTTGGTGTCTTCTATTTCGATAATGACGTCCCGGCAGGGTGGGGTAGACATAAAGGAGGCTGCAAGACAATTTCATCATCTAAGATGCTACAAAAATACAGTGGCGAATGTTCTACTCCAAGTTCAACAGGCACAGAATGGATGGTAGAGTTTACTCCTGGATAAGACTACTGAATGGAGAGTACCACACCCGAGTGTAAAAAATAACCCAACAATTCATCACTTTTCCCAAAATATAATGAGATTTTAGACATTTTCAGGGGACTATATGGCCCCCCCTTTTTTTGTTGCCCTGGATACTTAGCCCAGTGCCTATATACAGGAAATGCTCCCAAAAGAATCAAGTCCATACGTGTCTTTAGAGGATGCAGAAGTAGGAGGCAGTAGTCGGGGAAAATCTATGTCTAAAGGAGCCTCCTTTTCATAGAATCTGTTCTCGCGCACAGAAAAGCAAAGCAGGGGGAACAGTTGCACATTTTAGTGGCTCATTCAGCCCTGGCTGTCATAGTGTGTGCAGAGGGAAAAGGCACACACCCTGACTTTATGTAATTTCCAGAATATTTTGGGGTTACAGCAAGGGCTCAGGAGCAGCCCCTGGGCTCATGAGGATTGGTTCAGGTGAAGGGGTGCCAAAGCCTCAGCCTAGAGCAAGGGTGAGGGTAGGAGGTATGTTTGCCCTTTACGGAAGAAGCATTAAGCAGTCGGACATTCAACAGAAAGCCAGAACGCAGACAGAGCAAACTCTGCCAAGCCAAAAGAATTTTCTGTATAACCCACCCAGCAACTGACAGAGAACATAAAGGCATGTAGGGAAGACACATTTTCTAGGTAAGTACCACGTGCCAGGCAGTGGGCTAAGCCCTTTACAAACATGGTCGCATTTAATCCCTCAATAATACTATAAAATATGTACCATTATCCCCATTATAAAGATTAAAAGACAGAGGCTAAGAGAAAACAAGTCACTTGCTTCAAGTTAAACAATTAGTGTTAAGTAGAAATACATAACCTCGGTCTGTCTGAACCATAGTTTGTGTTTTAACCATCATACCAGAGCCCAGAGCAAAGCAAACACTCAGTAAATGTCAGAGCAAGGACCAAGGCGACACTGGGGTGGCAGGGCAGGCTGACACGCACTTAGCATCTGCGATACACCAGTTGCTGTGCGAGGTCATCGTGTGTCCATGGGGCGCCCCAGATCTACCAGCAGTCTCTGCACTGCCCAGGTAGCCCCCCACAACCCCAGGCGGCTGCAACAACACAGAACACGTGAGCCAGATGGGCAGGCATGTGGGAACACAACTGTAGGCAAATTCCTTCTTAAACTATCAGTTCTCCACGTCGCCATCCTCCAGTAAACAAAGCCTCCGGGGCAGGAGGTAAAAGTTATCCCATGTGCTTCCAACATGAGGCCAATCAGGTGCCTCCTCAACTCTTAACCTGGCATTACTGGTTTTAAGACAGTACCAGACTGATGTAAAATAATAGATTCCAGTCTTGGGCACATTATGCTCCCCATGCTCCTTAAGGATTGTTCTTGGTGGGGCCTCTGAAGCCCTGACCTCGCTTCACATTCATTGCACAGGATCGCTAAATGGGAGGTTCTGCCTCGGGCACAGCCCGTCCCCAAGCGACGCCCACAAACAGGTCCACGCACGGGGCTCGGGCCTGAGCAAGTATGCAGCACCTGTACCTTCCTAGCAATTTCCCATGTTTGTACCAGAGAACTTTCCCTCATGAAAACAGTCAGAAAAACACCGGAAAATGGTTTCTCTCCATTCAGTAACCTCAGATAAAACAATGCCCACAGTTACATTAATCCTTGCTGTTATAAACATGTTGCTATTTTAGGCGCTGTCAATGCAGCACAAGATGCTTTGCCTGGGAAATTTATGGCTAAACACATGTAGGGTTTTTTGCTCAAGTGGGACTGTGGATTTTATTTTCTCCTCCTCTCTGGATCAGGGATACAGGATGCTCAGGCCCACATAGCAGATGAGTCTCAGAGGCTCTGTAATATCTGCACCAAAAGACTAAATATAACTGGTTAGCAGCACAGCTGCTTAAACAGAAGACATCTGTTCAGTCTTGAGGCTATCAGTGATCAGCTAAGCGACTGCCAGTTCTCCATGGGGTCTAATTCCATGAGGTTCGGGGCCCTGGGGTCTTGTTCACTGATACAACCCAGTCCCAGGCCCAACACAGTCCCTGGTACATGGTAAGGTAAGAACAAGTCATTATTGAAAGGACAATAGCAAAACACTATTCACTGACTATTTATCATGGAACTCTAAGGTAAGTACCAAGCCCGCTCTATCATTTTCTTACTAATTATGTGACTTAGGGTAAGTCATATGGACTCAGTAGGGGATATTTTTTCCTGATGGATAACAATGAAATAATATCTTTGAAATTACATCTCAACAATGCTGTGATACATTAATGAGATAGAACAACAGATTGAAAGCAATTTAAAATAAAAATCCCCGCTCAGTGCCCACATGGGGGACGGAGAGGTCCCTCTTTTGCTCATCAAAATATCAATTACACTAGATTTCAAGCACCCTTTTCCTTGTCTGTCTTCCCTGCTGGACCATATAAAAAGTTCATGAAGCATTTCCATTTCCAGAAAAGCAGCTCTTTGTTCCTGAAGGAGCAGGATGCCTCAGAAGGTAATAGCTTGAGCACTGGGTCCCTCCAAGGCAAGGCCAAGATTCTAGTCCAGCTCTGCCACTTACTAACTGTATAACTCTGGGCAAGTTTCATAGCTCAGTCTAACTCAGACAGTGAATACTCACCTGAGAAGTTTTGTAAAGATGAAGTCAGACAGACTGTGCACGAAAAGTGCCCAAGTGTTATTTATAGACTTCATTTACCTTTGAGCTGTGGCACAATGTCCTCCTTTCCCGCATACGGGTCACAGCGAAAGCGGTCCAGGTGGTCAATGGTGCACTGGCCGACCACAGGCTTCCGTCCGAACTGCCTGTGGTCAATGACCTTGATCACCAGTGGAGGCATGTACAATTCCTCTTTGGGCAGGAACTGGAGGTCATAGAGGTAAATGTCATTTCTCCGTACAAGATCTGACAAGAACAGCTTTGCCAATAAACACCTCCTAAAGGACCAACCCAAGATCTTTTTGCCCATTTGGCACAGCCCAGGGGGACTCACAGTCAAGTAGTTCAGTGAGTTACCTGCTATGCACGTAGCAACTGCTGAAAGGCATGAGCCCTGAGCCAGACCACCTGGGATGGAATCCTGGCTCTGCCACTGGGAGTTGCATGACCTCAGGGAACTTTCTATGCCCCAGTTACCTCCTCAATAACAGCAGGGTTGTTGAATTAAGACATGTGAAGTGCTTAAAATAGTACCTTACTACCTGGCTGCGCTCTGTGACAGGATGCAGAGTTAGCATTTGGTTGGAATTTAGAAATGATCACACAAAAACCGAACCTTCAAGGGAAATAACTGTGGCTTGGGTCTTTTAGCCCTGGAAGTTCAGGGCCAAAACGAGATGCTCAGTTTTCCTCAACCCCTCTTGGCTCACCCACATGGAAGTGGGTAGACTTGGTAACAGTGTCTAATAGTGAATCACGGGCTGTTCCCTGGTGAATTTCCACCTCTGGCCTGCCACAGGAAAAGAAGCAGCTGGGGTTAATGGTCAACTGTGTGGCTTTCCTCACCTTTACCAACCAAGGCTAGATTCCAGACTTGAACTGGGGGGATGGGGGAGGGGCTGAGGAGTGGATGCAGATGGGTGGAGTGGCCTGGCAGAGACCACTCTGGGATTCTGGTTTGGAGAATCCAGATGGTTCTCCATCTACGCTGTTGTAGGGGAAGAGCAGGGGTCTTCTTCTTCGAAGCACTGCTGCAGGGGGCTTTGGAGTTGGAAAGACCTGAGGCCCAGCTCTGGCTGCCCACTTGCTAGCTGTGTAAATCACCCAACCTCTCAGTTTTCCCCAAAGAGGGTGTAAGAGGAGTGAAAACGCCTGCTCCGCAGGGTTAGCGTGAAGACTGCGAGGAGTATGAAGGCAGCTGGCACGGAGCTGGAGCTGCTGCTGCTACAGTTTTGACACTCACTATAGGGCCTGGGCAAGACATCTCCCCCTCCCAGCGCCAGCTTCCTCGTCTGTGAAAGGAGAAGTTAATCCACAGAACCCCAGGGTTCAAGAGCGGGTATGTGGGAGGCACCAAATGACTGGGCTGGGGAAAGGAACAAGAAGGTTCTAGACCTTCTACCCATCAAACTGAAGACGTGCCTTTATTTTTATCTCTTTTTAATAGTAGAATAAAACAGAAAGATTCTTTTTAAAAAGTTAAGGACTGTGGAAAGAGTGGGTGACCTCTTCTTCTTCTTCCAAAGTGTTCTGAGGTCTACGAGGGAGGATTGTGTATGGGGGCAGATGCTGGCACGTTTCTAGTAACGGGAGGGTAACTTCAACGCAACCAAGTAGATGCCATCGCACGGGCCCTGGAGGCGGGGCCCGGCCACAGGCTGTTAGGGCGGGGCCCCATCAGCTCACAGGGGCTCCTCCATGACAGTCCCTTCCCCAGTCAGCCAGTCCCTCTCTGGACGGTTCTGGTCCATGTACACCTGCGGGGCCACAAGCGCAGGCTCCTATTCTGCCCTTGGGCCACTGACCAAAAGCCTGCAGTAGAGAGCTGAACAGCTGGGCGGTTTATGGGTGAAACACATCGGTACTGCCCATAGATATTTCTTTGTCAGTGGGGTTGCTTGAAGCTTTAAGAAACCATCACAACAGTGTAAAAACCCAAGGGGGAAACATCACTGACAAGCTGAATCCAAAGCTGTTTTCCTGTTTGTTGTCAGACTTTGGAAATATATAAACCATGTGTAGGTGAGTGAGGTGAGTATATTTCATAGTTCCAATAAAGTTCAGCTACTCAGCACTATTGAAGTATTTATTACATGAACTATTACGGAATCTTGATACTGTACCACTTTCATGAAGAGAACAGAACCTGGGAAGTTGGGGGTTTTCTTAAGGTTTTTGATGACCACTGACTCGACCCTCTCCCCGCCGCACTCCACAATGAGGCTGGGGGACGCGATAGAAGCCATCTGGTAGTTCTTCATGTTTCTTAAGCCCCAAGCTAGAATCTAAGAAAACAATATAAAGAGAATCCAGCATATTAAAAATAATCTTCAAAAGGAAAAATTCTCTCTTAATAACCAGTAAATTCTTTAAGCATGACTTGTGCAGATTTGCTTAAAATCTCTGAGAATATTATCCTAGAAAGCCTGTAGGTCACGCAAAGAAAGGCAAAGACTTGCTTCTTCCCTCTCCTGCCTGACCTGCTAAAACAGCAGAGCAGTCAGGAGTGTAGGAATCAAACCCTGGCTGTGTCGTAGGACCGCACGTGAACTCTGGCCAGTCAGTTAGCCACTCTGTGTCTTGCCCATAAACAGGACAGATAGTATTATCTCTCACAGGGTTATTTTCAGGATCAAGTGTAAACTTCTTAACAGTGTCTGACAGGCAAGCAATGATAGCTGTTGCCTAAAGCCACCTGCTCAGTCTTTGAGGACTCTTAGCAAGACAACCAGAGAACAGAAACCCCAAGGTAACAACTGCTTAACCACACAAGGGGCAGGAGGCCAGACACTGTCCACCGAGCTACCCGGTGAGCTCCGTCGGCTGTACCTGCTCCATGGTGAGACATGTCCCCATTTCCCATGACCCCCTTCTCACGCCCCACCTCCGCCGCCCCCCTGGGCCCCTTCCTCTCTCTCCACATACATAGGCATGTTGTTCTGAGTCTGTCTTCCCTTCTCCCAGTTCTCCAGCTCACATGGGAAACTCAGAGATCCACTGGCTCCCATTTAATGGGATTCCCTCAGGATTGCTAGACTGGACCCGTTACCGTTGCTTTGACAAGACTTCTATTTCCCTATTTCAAAATTTTGGGCAAATTCTATAAGAAATTGGAGACAGCAAGATCCCATTTCCCATATGAAAGAATCCAGTTCTATAACCACATCCATTTGATTTGATCACAAAACACAGAGAGTAGCATACCTCAATAGCAGTGAGCTGAACCACAGGCCTGATCCCCTGGGGCACCATGTACAGATTTGGGGCCCTTTGTGAGGGAAGAATGGGAAGGTTGGAGCCATCCTGTGAAATAAACATGCGAATGTCAACGCCTCCCTTTAGTCCAAGTAGTGCCCGGAGTCATTAAGCAGCTGCTTGGAAAGCACACGTGAGTGAGGACTCAGCAGGTACCTTGTGTCTCAGAATCAGCTCTGCAGTTACAAGGACGTCCCCACAGGCCTTGTCTCCATTCATTACTGGGTACCACAGAAGTTTGGGCGTGATGTCCATTTCTGAGTTTAGTTTCACCAGAGGAGAGCACGTGCTTCGTCCTAAAAATTCATCTTTGCCCTAGAGAAACAAACAATCCTTTAATTCCCCAAACAACATCCCTATAAATCTCCATCCATCCCCTAAGCCATCTTAGAACTTCTAAAGTACCTACCACTTGGTCATTGTCAAAAACTTCGATGATAACTTTGGGTGGGTTCTGTAGGACCGTTTGGGGGTCCCCATAGATTTCAATTTCATCGAATATAATCGTTTGGTCCCACGTGGGGTTCAGAGTGGAGTGGATGATCTCAGTGGTTTTACTTCGATGGAGGAAGGAGACATGAGCGTATGGGTCTAAAACCGGAAAAGAAAGTAACAGTGGGGACATGGCCACAGTCTGAAACCATAAAACTCCTGGAAGAAACATAATGTTTTCATATTCTCCTCCATGCTAAATAATTTCATCAAAACTTTTTGCAATTGCCTGGAGCTGACCTATCTGAGCAATAACCTAATCTCTAACCTAAAGCTATTTTATGTAAGCCAAAAGGGTGCTTGTTTTTTAGCATTGCAGCGTCATCGGAATGGGACTCTTTGGTTTTGTTCCAATGATATATTTTATATCTCCAAGTGCAAAAAACGGACTTTGAGTTTCACACAACTTTAGTTGAGAGGATTCTCTTTGACTTTTGATGATTGAGTGCCCCCTGGTGGTGAATATTTGAAAACGTCTTCAAAAACCATTTTGGAGATGTGCATTATGAGGATAACTTTGAGTATGCTCTAATTTGCAAGAAAAGGAAATGACTTACATGTGCTTGGAAAGCACCTCATAATTGACGTGAGCACGCCAGAGAGTCAGACAACTGCTTTAAGAGCTGTTTCCATAGAAGGCCCAGGGAGGCTCTGCTGGCCTTCAGGCCTGAGGTGGAATTCAACCACACAAATCGCACAAATCCCCAGATTGGATGTCCCCTGACTTTTCCCCACCCTCACCCACAGTCTTCCTAGAGCCAGTCCAAAAGTGACAAAACTAACTGAGCCATCAGCGTGAGGGGTGATGAAGCCTCGCGGTTTTACGGTTCTGGGAATTTGGGGAGCAGGCAGCAAAGGAGGTCAAGATGGACTCCAAACTGCTTCAAGCCTGTGCTGTAGGTAATAGGTGAATTTGTGATCTTTTTGTCAACTTGAGAGCACTACACACACACACACACACACACATATACATATGTATATGATTTTAAATGCATACATATGATCTTAACTTCCAATCAACCTAAGAGTCTAGGGTCTATGTATATAGCTATGTGTATAACAGAGAACAGAAACTGCTTTTCTTCTTGGTGCTTTTCATTACTTAATCAATTAATGATTATCAGTATTAAAAAGCCGCATATGTCCTATATATCTCCAGCACCCAGCAGCAGTGCTCGTCATTACACTCGGTGCTTATTGATTGAATGACTGAACAATTTCTGTCATGTACAGGGTCCAGAACAAATAATATACCTTTTTATTACAAAATCTTTTATCACAAAATCATAAGCATGTAATTCTGTAACACAACAATATCGTACTTAAGCATACCATAGGACCCTTTAGGTGAAATGTTCAAATTAAAACTATAAATTATTACACCCATATTATTACCCTACCAACCACACTCAAGCAGGCGTTTACTTCTGCCAGACCCTGTATGTCAAACTAATCTCAATATGGAAATGCTTTTTGTTGTTGGTAGAAATAACTGAAAGCATTCACTTGATGGAAAGTGGAATCGCGCCAGCCTGCTATGTAATAATGTGTGACTTGGAGGGGGTTTTCTTTACCTGAAAAGCTGTCCTTGTCTAAAGCCATGAGGTTTCTGGCTTGGTAGATATAGCAGCGCAGATGGTACATGTAGAGCCCTAAAAAGAACAGGATGGAGGTTACTTACAAGAAACATAATATTGCAAACTACTATTTTCCTGGAATATTTGGGGATAATACATGTTTCAGATAAATAGGTCACCCAAACCTACTTCTCCACAGTAAAGGACACATATAACGGTGATAGCATGTCTTCCCGAAGTAGTTCTGTTTCCTGTAAAATGAAATGTATTTTACAAATACTACAGGAAGCCCTGGCCAGGTGGCTCACTTGGTTGGGGCATCATCCAGTGCACCAAAAGGCTGCAGGATTGATCCCTGGTCGAGGCGCATGCCTAGGTTGTGGGTTCTATCCCAGGCTGGGGTGCATATGGGAGGCAGCCTATCAATGTTTCTCTCTCATGTCGATGTTTCTGTTTCTCTCTCTTTCTCAAATCAACAGGCACATCCTTGGGTGAGGATTTAAACAACAATACCACAGTAAGCTCAATGCAAGTGTGTCAATCAGGAGATCATTACTCCTGGTGTCAGCTATCTGGATTTAGGGCACTGCTTGTCATCACCAACCTTTAAAAGGAGACTGGGTGTCCCGGAGTTATAGAAATAGGGCTTTCTATACTATTTCAGCACCCGATCTAGGAAACAATTATTTGCTAAAAGTTTCTCTGGTAGTTCAAAATCTTTATACTCCATATCCTTATAGTAATGCATATAGAGTCCCACCCCACTCAACATGCCCCCACCCCGCCCCTCCCCACACATGATTAAGAGATAGTAGAGCACAGCATTGTGGTTCACGGCACAGATTCTGGGAGCTGGACTTCGTGGGTTCAAATCTTGTCTCTACAAGCTGTAAGTGCTTATAAGCTGTAAGACCTTAGTCAAGTTATGTAATCTTTTCGCACCTCAGCTTTCTCATCTGTAAAATGGGGACAATAATAGCACCTACTTTCTAAAGACTTATATATCAATTTGCTATTATTACTACAGAGTAGGTCTGCCTCATGCCAACACTCCTGAAGGCTATCATGGAAACCAACATTTACTTAAATTTTTCAATATTTTTTTCTCATTAAAGTCATCTTTTGGAGGGCTTAATAGTAGGACAAGTATATATTGAACAGATTATGTTAAAATGAATGACTTGAGCACCTTCTACCCCAAATGCAATTTTTAAAGCTGTGTTTTAAAAAATCTTCTTCCTCAAGCGATAAAAATGAAAGTACATTTTTATTATATTTGGTGATTTGAAGCATTTTCTTGAGATAAAAATCATAACGTCAGGACGCACGAACCCAGGTTCAAGACTTACTGTCAAAATTGCAGGAGACAATGGGCGTGTTTGCTCCAAACACGGTGGTGGCGCTGTGCTTCTGCTTCTCCTTGGCCGTTTCTTCTCCGTCCTCAGTGGTGTCTGCACCCTGCGGAGGCAGAAAGTCAGTGGACAGTGCCTGACAATGAAGAGGCAAACAGGACAAACTATGGGGATAGTGGCTGTTGACAGAGATTTTCCTCATCCAATCACTTCATTTTTAGAGATGAATAGAGCCCGGGACAGTAAGTGACTGCCCCTTAGCCAGAAAGCGATAGAGCAGGAAGTTGAAGCCGGACCTTCTACCTCAAGTTCAGGCTTACCAAACCCTGACACTGAAAGAGAAAAAGAAAAGGAAGAGTGTAAAGGAATTAAGTAAGGGAAGAAAGCCAGGGAGTTAATTAAAAGGACGGGAGGAGGAAGAGACAGCAGCGGAAGAAGAACACAGGTGGGTCCGCGTGCAGAAACAGAAGACTGGGCTGTTCCCAGGCACCACATAGTTTTTTAGATCAACCACCATCATTTTATTATTCATTCCTTCCACCTTTTTGCATTTTTTCCTCACTGTGTTCTTTATTGTGCTTCCATATGAATTGCTCTCTATTCCGTCAGCCATCCTTCTGTCCCCCACCCTCTCCCCACATCTGTATATTTAACTTTCTTGGTCTATTGAACAGCTGTAGTTTATAAGCTATGATCCAAGACCCTGTGCCTTGTATGTCACTAGATGTTGCCTGCAACAAGGGTTCGGGAACAGATACAGTTGGAAAATGCCAGGTGAAACAACACTGAACAAGTGTGTCTGCAGCAGGACTTCTTAGCACTTTCACATGTTAATGGCATATTCATTCTACAAAAATGTCTGAACACACAGCATGTGCGGCTTTCTCTCAAATTGTATGCAGCCTTGCAGTACTGGAGGGACCTCTGTGAAATCAGTGGTGTTGTATCCAACACTCACTTATTCTCCCTAGACTAATACTATTTGAGATTCGGCTCCTCGTTACTTACAAGGGCACCTTCAAGTTTAAAGATGGCAGCTGCACCATGTGTTTCTGATGGAGCCATTTTTCTCCTCCAGCGTCTGCGGCGAAAGGTATCTGAACTCCGCTGTTTCCAGTGAAATTTCCAGCCAATTAAAGAAGCATATTCCCAGCCCTCCTGGTCTTTAAGTTCTTCCATGGCCTAAAACGGGAGTAAAAGTTTTCATGATAATCATCATGATCCTGATCCTTATCTTGATAAAGCAAATTATTTGGTCAATCAACAAATAAGTACTAAAAATCATCTCCGTGCCAAGCACTGGGCTAGGAGCCCCAGACACAGCAAACAACAGAACAGGCAGGCCACCTGCCCCTGCAGAGCTGACCGACTGTGGTAACACGGACAACCAGCCAATTACGGTGGGACGAGGTGTTGGCAAGGTGGTGGCTGTACTAGCAGGAGAGGCACCTATTCAGACTTCCAGGGTGGGGTGGGTAAAGCAAATTGCTTCTTTCTCAAGTCGCTTTCTATGTTCTCACTTTATTAGCTCTTAAGAAAACATTGCTATTCTGATATAGTTTGGCAACCATTATTATCTCCATTTTATATATGGAGGAAAAAATTGATAACGCCCTCCCCAGGGTTTCAATGTCTTGTCTAAGCTAACAGCTGCCATAACTAATAACTATATGATAGATAGTTCAGGGTATATTACCTCTGTAATAATTAATAACTGAGTATAGCACTTTTTGTCTGAAAACTATTTATATGTAAATGATCTCAGCTTTCAACGTTCTATTCAATTTGCTCACCAAATATGAGTGTCTGCGATGTAACAGGGCTCGCGCTCGGCGCTGAGGAAGCGGGGAGGAGAGAGGCACAAAGGGCCTCTATCTTTATGTAGCAGACAGTTTAGCGGTGGGAATTTTATGGAAATATTTGAAAGGTACGACTAGATTTAATAAATGTAGAATAATACTGAATATATAATCATAATACACTATTATGATTACAGAAACAAAAGCTCCCTGTAGGTTCTTATCATTTGCAGGCGCTACTTTCTCAACTTTGAATGAACAGAAAACCCAGGTCGAGCACAATCTTATCATCGACCCTCCAGTAGTGTTGACAGTGGCATTGAAATAGTTCACGCAGCCAGGAGGTGAGGGAGGGTAAGGAATAGGATCAACAGCACCCGTCGGTAGGACTCGGTCAAGTGCCGTCTCCTGACTGGCGGCTCGGTATTCTCTCCACGTCACCTTGGCGCTCTCACATGGAAGGAGAGAGTCAAGTGCCTCTAGAAACTTCTCACCCATCAGGACAGGGATAATTACATAACAAATATTCATTGATCAGCTCTTTCAGTCTACTCCATTATTTATTAGGAGCAAGTTCCTGGGCTGGCAAGAAGGGTACAAAGGTGACTATGGACCCATCTTTGTGCCTAAGAAGCTCACCATCTAATGAAAAGAAACTTCATTCACACTCCCTACTGTGAGTGAGGAAGTTTGTGCAATGGAAAGCATCCCTGTTAGGACGAGCCCAGCCTGGCCTCAAACACTGGCTCTGCCAGCTACTAGACATATGGCCCAGAGCAAGTCTATTTGAATTCTGTGAAATGGGGATAAAATGTTAACTTCGCAGGTTGTAGATCATGCATTTTCAGTATCTAGCATTATAAAAGACACACAACACACACCACTTATTACTGCAATTAGTATTATTGTTCCACTCAATTTATTATTATTCTATTTAAGTCCTAACACTCCCTAACTAGAAGCAGGATGTTATACCCATTTTGCTGATGAGAAACAAAATGAAACCAGGATTTGAATCCGTATACGTCTTATTCCAGGTCTTGAGCTACTGCCACCAAATAATTTCTGTTCTGCGACTACCTCTTGCATCGTTCTCAGTATTTAGTCTGCCACAGAATCACCTGGAGGACTTGCTGCTGGGCCCCACGCCCAGAGTTTCTAAATCAGTAGGGCATTTCTAACAAATTCCTGGTGTTGCCCCTGTGGGTGAGGGGCACACTTTGAGAGCCCTGGAGCACGGCATTAGGTCCCTGATTGGCAAATGGCTTCTGTAGAATTGTGAAGTGGAATTCTTTGCGGTCTGGAGGGCAGAGCCCCACCCCAGCTCCCTCCCACTGCCCCTCTGACCTTGGCAGTACTTGACATGGTCTGTGTTGAATCTTTCTTGCGTTTTCGGACCAGCCTTCGCCGTCTGTGAGTATGATACATTTTCTCTGCCGCAACCCAGGATTTGGGCTTATTATCGGGAGGAATGGTAATTCCATACTCCCAGCCTGGAACGGAGTTTGTGAATGGTTATCCAAAGGAGATACACTTGTGCCAGACTGCCAGATAAACTTCCCAGAAGCATTCGGTCACTCTCTCTACCCCCGAACATTCTCTACGATCACAACTGCATGCTACTGCGCCTTTCACTTTGCTGCAATCCAGTCAAACTGAGTCCAGCAGTATTCCCCTGGCTCGCTCTCCTAAAAGCTTCCTCAGTGGCCATGGAGATCCCCCTCCCTTTTATACCTCCAGTCATTCATGGTCATTGAAGGCATCTAAGAATAAAGCCTAGTGCAAGAGGCAGAAGTGGATGGTTGTTAAAAGCATGTGACCTGTGTAGTCACACAGCTTGAGTTCAAATCCCAGCATCCCCATATACAGACTGTGTACTAAAAAAGTTTCTTGCAAGTTAGTAAACCTGCCTATGGCCCAACTTCTCCAGCATAGTGGTAAAATACACCTTTTAAAAAAAGAATGAGTCAAAATGATGCATGCAAAGCACTACATCAGTGCTCAGCACGCAGTTCATGCTCAGTGTTAACTGTCACTAGAAGGCCTGCTGTGAGCATCGGGTCAGTGAGGGAACTCGAAATCTACTTGAAATCTTATGTACTGGGTGGGGTTGGGGGAGCGGAGTAGGGGGTGTAATGGGGACAAATGGTAATGGAAAAAATACAATAAAAAATAAATTAAAAAAAGAAATATTTATCAATGCTAGGTCTTTCTTTGCACTACTCCATCTTAGGAGAAAAAGAAAACAGATTTCTGATTTTGACAATTCCAAATGTTATAGTTCATTTAAACTTTAGATGACTGTTCATAGAAAGGAATAAGCACCATCAGCAGAAACCACATCAATAATCTGCATTATTGCTGAATAGGACTTTGAAGGTGTTTTATAGTCTCCACGGAGGGTACGGGGTGTGGTTAGAGGAGAAACTTTACACTTCAGTTCCCTTCCAAAGTCTCATCACAGATCCCCGGCATCTCAAAGTCCAGCCACCCAGCCCCTTGCCTCATATTTTTTACTCTTGACAGTTCCCGACCCTGCAACTGTCCAGGCACTGGCTTGTCCTTTTGATTTTGCATCTGAATTACCTCAAGTAAAAACCGCATGACCTGGCTGTCACAGCCCAACCAACAGGTGTGAGATGCCTCCCTCCCAAGGGAACTCCACTCTGACTAACCAGGGCAGCCGCAGAGTTCCTAGTCAGGTAATAGATCTTAAATGTTACCTTTCTCTACGGGCCTATTGGGGTGATCGGTTTATAAGGTATATGACTGTCTAATCGCTGTCTTGTACACCTGAAACTAATGTCAACCGCAACCACAAAATAAAAAATATTAAAATAAAATATAAAATGTTACCTTTCTCGTCCACTGCACGATTTATGTCGTATTCCCATGCGTCGTCTTCCCATTTCCAACCTGGAGGGCACGTGAGCTCACTGGGCGATGCCGCTTTGTCACCGTTCTTTAAAGAAACAAAAAATGAAGCGTTTCAACTAAGCCGTAATGTCAACTAAAATGCAAAGATGAGACACGATTCCTCACACTTGGCTATGGTAGTCCCATGGCAACCGAGATACCACCTCGGACATCAGTCTTCCTCAGAAAAATCTGTATGCTCTTTATTTAGACACAACTGCTATATAAAAATTAGGCTTTTGTTTTGTTTTGTTTTGTTTTTGTTTTAGAATACCTCTATTTACACCGTTAGAGAATATATTAGGTTGAACCATGAGAAATTGTTTTTATAGGTCAAAAATGGTGAACTATCAGCAGTTTCATATGGTTCAATTTAATATTATGAAATGGTGCGACTGTTTTTATGAGGAGTTATATTGGAAAAAACTCATCAGAAATGGATAAAGCATGAAAAACACATGTTTTCAAGTATGGAATAACAATGCTAGAGACTGTAGATACTGATCATGCAAAGCTGAAGAAAGTTTGTTAAATATTGACTTCACTTCGGCACAAAAACTGGAGTGTTATGAAAAAAAGTTCAGGGTGAAGGAAATGAAGGTGGCCCATAAACATATGGAAAGATACTCAGCTTCACTTTAAATTAAGAGTGTGAATATTAAAACAGCAACAGGATGCCATTTTTTCAAGTTGACGCAGACGTCAAAGGGGGACAGTGAGTGTCTAGGAAACAGCCGTCTACTACGCGGCTGACGGAAACACCAACGCAGGCAGCCCCTGGGAAAGCGGTGTGGCAACACTGACCAAAGCTTTCTGTGTGCCGAAACCTGACCAAGCTGACCCAGGGACCTCTCCTACAGGTGAACTTTCAAAAAATGCATGTGTAAGGATGCTGATTGTTATATCATTTATAAAAACCAAGACTGGGGAAAAAAAACTAAATGTCCATAAAAAGAGGATCCACTCAATTATAGTGGGTACACATAATGAAATACTGCAGACATTTTTTAAGCTCATTAGAGCAAGGTGATCCTGGTAGGATTGTACAGACCAAACACAGCCCACTTTTTAAAATTTGTAATAAGACACTTATTAAAGATTCCAAATCTGATAAAAGCAAACTTAGATTTTAAAGAAAAAATGTCTTTCTTGGGGTTCATAAGTATTTCAGAGCTACTTTTACAACTATATTTTCTCTAATAAAGACTAATATATATTAATAGTAACAGAAGAAAAAGCTTCAGAACAACAGCATTGGACCGGGCAAAGAAAAATGCACAAAAAATCTACAGCTACATAAAAGATGTCTGAGATATATTCTGTGAAAATGACAAGCTGTAGAGCTGTGCATACAACCTCATTCATGGGGGGGGGGCGGGGCAGATTTATATACTTGTATATGAACAGAAAACTTCTATCAATGGTTATCTCTGGGGGTAGAATATAGAGTATGCAGAATTACTTTTCATTTCTTTTTATGCTCTTTGAATATTCTAAAGACATGAACCTTCCATTGGTAATGACTTTTAACATTAATTAAATAATAAACATCTACACTGTAAAAAACTGCACAACCTTTACCATGTACCAACATCTAGTTAAGTAGGCCCAACGGCTTTTGTTTTCTTTTTAAAAATGTTATTTATTTACTTTTAGAGAGAGGAGAAGGAGGGAGAAAGAGCAAGACAGAAACGTTGATGTGTGAGAGAAACAGTGATTGGTTTCCTCTCACACACCCCCAAATGGGGACCTGGCCTGCATGTGCCCTGACTGGGAATCGAACCGTTGACCTTTCGGTTCACAGGCCGGTGCTCAATCCACTGAGCCACACCAGCAAGGACCCAGCGTCTTTTCTTCTACATAATTATTTACAGAAAATAATTATAGGTGCACTTGTGTGGCTCGTTATGAATGCAAGGCTGTTCAGCATATGAGACAGAACAGAAGAGAAGGGGAAGCCAGGCCTGAGGTTAGTGGATTCACAGATCATGGATCCAAAGAGCTAATGTGTAAGGCTCTGTCTGGGGAACGCGCCACTCACCGCATCGGTATAGGTGTCCTCGGCCGGCTTCCACTCTCCTCCCGGGTAGCGGCTCTCATTCTGATACACTTCGTCTGTGAACTCCGTGTGACCCGCATCAGCCTCCGTCAGCAAGCTGCAGGCAAAGCTCGTGTTACCAGGAGAGAAATGGTAGCCAACAACCCCAGCTCTTTCCAATGGTCCGGAACCATCTACAGCCTGGATGGCACCAGTTCCCTCCTCACTCTAGCCCTGTGGACTCTCCGCTCCAAACTCCTCTTTGTACTAACAGCATTTGGCATTCCTTTGATGAAGGGCCTGCTGGAACAATGAGACCTGGATTATGGAGAACTCCTCAGACGAGCAGCGTTGCTACTCTCAGTCATTAGGGTGGGAACTGAGAAAAAGGAAAAAGGTCAGCTTCTTATAGGGACCTCATATTCTATACGTCTGTTTCAGCTGAGGGACGTCCAGCTTTTTCTCAGCAAAACTCTTGGCTAGCAGTTCAAAAAGATGGGCAGTTGTCCTTCTTCCTTCAGCCTATTTTCAAAAACGGAGTGGAGACAGCCTCAAGAGGCCAACGTGGACATTTTTACTCATGGTTCGCTCAGTCTATGTATCACAAACTGAAGGGAGGAGTTTGACTTTTCTGGACAGTTCCTAGTAGGCAGCCAAACCAGGCCATTTAAGACTCCAGACTCCATGTGGGCACTTGAGAAATCTACACTGACTCTCTGCCATGCCAGTTTTTCTCTTGGATATGGAACTATTCTGACACCCCACGGAGGAAAGCACAGGGGTTCCAGTGTAGACTCAAATCTTCTGCCAGGTATCCACTCAAGTGAGGTTTCTTTTTCCTTTACCATTTCTACATCCTTTCCTGCCATATTCTCCCCTAGAATCAAGCACTGGAAAGAAATCAGAAAACAAACGGTCCAAACCATTTGTATAAATTGGGCTCATCTGTCACTTCTCTGGGCCCCAGAGGAGTGGACAGAGCACCTGGCTGCTGCCTGCGAGGTCCCGTCCAGGCCCGACACGCTTTGGCCTTCCTGCTTTCCCAATCACAACGCCCCCTGCCTTTCCCTGTCCTCACTAACCTTCCTCCCTCCTGTCCATTCAAATCTCATTTCCCTTCTCCCTCCTAGCGACCCCAACTGCATCCAAAGTAAGCTCCCACGGGTGAGAAGCACTCATGGGCAAACACTGGGTCTTAACCGACCAGACACAGCACACTCACGCCCGTCCCCCCCAAAGCCTGTATGATGACAGGAAACAAGTGTGGACAGAGATCACAAACTAGTTTGAGGTCCTAAAATACAAGCCCACAGCTTGTTTCCTCCAAACTCAAGTATGCTGTCAGGAAGTGGAGAGAAGGAGGACCTCCAGCCCCGGTGCCGTCGGCAACACTCAGAAACCAGGCTTTGGTTTCTCCCAAACTCCAGGGAAAACACGCTTGCCACTCTCGACTGTTTCTCCTTTCTTTCCTTTTTAATAACAGCTTTTGAGATATCATTTACATGCCATGAATTCACCCATTTAAAGGGCTCCCTCTATTGTTTCTTACAGATGTTCCTGCATAATAGCTGAACGCTGGCTCTAATGCCCAGGCTACCCTTGTAATACCACTCACAGTCTGAGTGTCTTTGGATAACTTAACCCCTTTAGGTTTCAGTAAAGAGCAGATAATTCTATTATTTGTTGGGAGATAAATCTCTGTGTGTGTCCTGAATTTCCGCACACAGGCCCCACAACTTTTGTTACAGACTATCTTTTCAAGGATGTTTACATGGGAGACTTTGGAAGTCAGGTGTTTCTTTCTGGAGCAGCAAGCCAGCATGCTTACTAGCCATTATAAAAATTTGGGTTCCCTAAACTCAGTGTTCCTCTTCTGTTACATAATGCATCGATGTGCAAGAGTCATGTGACGGCCTTCTTGTCTTGTCTCCCTGTGGGAACAGAGGCTCAGAGAAGTAGAGTAGATATTCATGCTTTGGTGTTGCTCTTGCTCTGGGCAATGAAGTCCTTATTCTCTGAAGCAGGAATCCTGTGTCTCCCATCGGCATCCAGCAGGTGACGCTGTTAAACTCGCAAGAAGGTAAAAATCTCAGATCCTTGATAATTTTTGACAATACATATCTTGCAGGGCTATAATCTATATTCGGTAAGAGGATGTCAGTGCTTAGCACACAGCTCAACATATTCACACATAATAGGTTCTTCATAAATGTTAGTACCAGGGTCTCTTTATATTTGTTTGTCTTATAATGGAACAATGATGACCTCTTTTACATTTCTATGTGTTTCTATAGACTTACTCCTGCTTGTTGGGTGTTATACAAATATTGTCAAAAACAACAATAATGAAGGATGACGGAGAAGATGAAATGACCCAATTTCTAGGGAAAAGCTTCATTGCCATCATTTTTCTCAGAAAATGGAAAACTTACCTTCTTTCAGGATCAACTGTCCAGTTTCCTTCCCATTCCCAGCCTTTTGGAGGCAGAAAGAATTCCCTCTTGAGTTTTATTCTTCCTGTGACATCAGAAAATTTATGGCGACTCACTAATCCAGAGGTGCCCCATTTTCCAAACATAAGGGCTTGATTTTCATACTATTAAATAAAATAAAAATGGAGAAACACCATTAGAGAGCAAGAAACAGAACCAGCCCATGAATTTTCAAGTCTATCTAGGGCTTAGGCTCAACAGCAATGGGAAGAGAAAAAGCTTTATACTCAGAAGGTTTAGACCAAACTTGGGCTGTTGCTGATTATGCAACTTAGGGTAAATTTTTTATCTTTTTAAGACTTGGTGTTCCCATCTGTAAACTGGGGATAATACAATACTATCTTCCTTATAAAGTTGTCCTGGAGTTCAAATGTGCAAATGATTGTCAAAGTGCTCTGTAAGCAGTGGGACATCATGCTGGCTGTTTCCATTACTATTTTGGATGGCTCCCCCATTGTTCTCCGAAAGTGATCTTTTGGAGACCTGTAAGAAGTCCTCAGTTCATGAATATGCAGGCTTCTAAGTTTATTTGCAAGTCTACTGCCTAGAAGTTGGGGCAATTTCACCATGGAAGCAATATTATAACTGATGCCACATTTCCCAGGCAGTCCACAAAGAACTCATTTGAAACATGAAGGTTGTTTAGCACCTAAAAGTTCTGAGCCTTCATCCCCAGTGGTGGATAGACCAAGACCTATTTGGAAGCAGGTTCAGTGGCAATAGCAGACTCTGGCTTACAGGGCACTTCTTTCTAAGTTAGAATTTAGAAATCTACAATGATCTGCCCTTTACCATGTCAACTATCAGAAGGGTTGAGATTTGCCAGGGTGAGTGTCCCTCTTTGGGTCCAAGGTAAAATTTCCATTTGTCTGCTGATGAGCTCATTGAGAAGATGATTTGCATAAGTGATTGGGGAGTTTTGGCTGAAGGAGGAGGGAAGAAGTTCGAGTGGGGGCCAATGGGGAAATTGGGTTCAAGGACACATGAGTACCTGCCTCAGATATCGACTCTGACCCCGAGAGGAGATGAGTTTGAGGAGCAGCGAAAGGAGCTGTTGTCACGGGGGCTGTCAGACCGGAGAGCCTGTGCACAGCTCCTTTGGTTTCCACGTGACAAAGACACAGAATGCAGGAACAAGGCGTTCCTACCACTTCTGCTTGGAAGCCAGCGTGGCTCTAGTAAAATCCAGGTAAGGAGCTTGGCACGGACGAGAGGGTATCTGCAGCCACGGAGATGGGGGCTTCGCGTGACTTTGACACCATGGCCTTTAACCAGCAGTTTGGGGAAGGACTGTTAGCACATGGGAAGCACCTCAGAGACTTCGAAGTCTGTAAATGAGGTCTTGTATTAGCACAGGAAGAAAAGAACCAGAGACCCTCTGGGTACTCAAAGGCCGTTAGAATCTGGAGAAACTAGAGTCACACAAAACAACTGAAATAGGCAAATCATCTCTTTACATGAGTTAAAACCCCAGTTCACTCTTTGTGGGGAAGGATTGGAAAAGGGAAAGGGTGAAAGGGACGGGTCGATCCTTGCTCAGTGCTAGCTTCTCCAGGCTTAGCTCCACAGAGCTTAGCCACAGAGTTGGAAGGCGGGTGTATGCCAAGAAAAGCCACAGGAATGCAGGAGCAAGCCTCCTGTGTGCCCCGATGCCCTCCACGTCACACTGCCCGTTTGACTGGATATCAACATCCGCCACTCAGGGCCGCCTCTGCAACTTCCAGCACACCCTCTATTTACATCCAATTGCATTTCTAAGTCTGCACTGTAAGGACTTTTGTGTCTGTCATGTGTTTTATTGTTTTTCAAAGTGGCCCACTGATGGCCCATAATCACTCATGCTGGAATCACCTCTCGTGCTAATCCCTAACTCAGCTACAGAATGAGAATCCCTGGAGAGGCTCTGGCAGTGAGCATGCTTAACAAGACACCCAGCTTTACAATCATTGCACTAGATGATGTGATCCTTGAAGACACTATCAGCACCTGCCTCCGTGCCTGGTATAAAGCCACCCACCATTCCCTAAAAGCTTGGACAGAGAGACAGATGGATGGATGAATGGATGGATGGATGGGTGGGTGGATGGATATGGTTGGATGGATGAGTTCTGTTATCATGGGTTTATTTATTCATTCAATAAATATTCATGTGCCAGGTACTGCTAAATGAATAAAAAGTAAAAACAGAAGATGGCCATGGGTTTCTTGCCCAGCAAACGGATCAGAACCCCAGTCCTGAAGCAGCTGTCGGGTATAATGTCAGGCAGCAGGGAACGGGCATGAACCAGCCACAAAGAAAATAGTCCCCCCACTTATTCGAGCATGAAGGCCCATCTGTAGAAAAATGGAGTTCATCCGAAAACTATCAGAAGAGACCCACTGAATACATCTAATAAATTTATAGCAATAAGCACTTTGAGTTAAAAGTAGTACATAAAAACAAATCCAAATAACTCTGCTTTTAGCTGAAAAGTTTGTAAAGATTATTTTCATTGGTTTAATTGTAATGAGACTTTTAATAACTAAGTGTACTTTTAGCTCAGCAAAGTTCTCACGGATTATCTCTATCGTCTTTGAAGTACTCAGGCAGCACTGTCTTTGCCCTAGGGCAAACCCACCTGAGGCCCCCCCTCAATGAGAAAGGGGGCTGCTGTGACTTAAAGACTCCTGACCCCAAGCAGGCTCTCAAGCTCTGCACCTCTCCACTGCCCTCATTCCTGGGTTGTCTGAGGATGAATCGCTGGCCCTGCTGTGTCCCAGTGTTGACAACAAAACCCCAAGTCAGTCTCTCCCTGTCCCCACAGGTTTAGAACTGGGGTTAGGCCGTAGTGATGAGGTTGGTGGTTTAGATATATGAATGTCTTCCCTAAGGATGAAAAGCAAGCATAACCCCCCACCCCCACCGCCCCCCCCATACACACAGAGGAAAAGAGAGCGATGACATTAAGTATACCATTTCGGCAAAGACGGTGAACGTTCCTTCTGCGAAGCTATTGAACTTCTTCTCGACAGCACTTAAGCCCAGCCAGATGTTCACTCGCAACTGCACCGGCACCTTCGGTCCGTTGTTCTTATCCTGTGGATACTGCGAGATGCGCAATAACATGATACGTTACCGTGGGCACGGCATGGGCTGGGACACCGAGTCCAAGCCAAAAGCAGACCCAGCATCTAATCATTGCTCTCACCGGTCTAATTGCATGTTTGTGCAGTTAAAATATTTCCAAATCACCCTACAGCAGAGATTAAAATAACAGCCACATCCGCGAGAGGTTCTCTAACTGTGATCCACAGACCCCTGCGTGTCCCTGAGGCCTTTTCAGGCCAGCCAGGGATCAAATCTTCTTTCCTGATCATGCTAAGATGTCACTTGTCTTTTTCACTGTATTGGCATTGGAACTGCTGGTGCAAAAGCCACGTGGATGAAATGCCAGACACAGTGGCAGGAACCAAGGCGGTGGTGCCAAACTGGCCTGGCAGTAATGGTTTTCTTCATCGCTCCCCATGAAGAAAAGAAAATGCCAGCATTACTTAAGAAGTTCCTTGATAAAGCAGTAAAAATACCAATGTTATTAAATCATGATCGGTGAGTACGTCCTTTTCAGATTCCATGTGATGAAATGGGAAATACACACAAAGTGTGCATATTAATAAATGTATGTCTTGAAAAAAAGCTTGTGCAATTGCTGAACTGAATTAGCCTTTAAAAAAAAAAAAGAAATACCTTTCTTACTTGAAACGGCGATTGACAACAAATGTGGGTTCGGGGCCGATGTTTTCTTGAACGCACACAAAGCAAACCTTGTGCCAAGGGCAACGACTGACTGCATTTTGTTGTCAGTGATAAAATTCAGACTTTCAAGTAAGAATAAGAATTTTGGAAAACTTGTATCTGTCACAGGGAGCTTGATAGCTTCCCAACACATAAAGGCCTTTCTGGTAAGTGATACTGATGGATGTGACTTTTTGATATTATGTGATGAAATGTGTCAACATCGGGAAGATCAGCATAACTCAGTAAACCAGTATTTTCCAAATGGTCAGTGTCTGTTACAAAACTACATATGGATACAAGCGTCACTCAAAGTACAAGACAGACACAGGATCTAAATGTAGCAGACAGTGTGAAGTTCATTGACATGGTTTCCAATTCTACATTGCAGTTAACCTTTCTGAAACTACCACTTGGGCTCGGTGCTGTATCAGAGATGAGTATCACAACTATCTGGAAAAGTTTCCTCCCTTTTTAAACTACATACTTATGTGAGGTCAGATTCTCTCTATATCCTTCATCCAAACAACTTATTCCATCAGAATAAATGTAGAAGCAGATATGAGAATCCAGTTACATTTCTGTGAAGGCAGACATTAAAGAGGTTTGCAAAAATGTAAGATAGTATCACTTTGCTCTGATTTTTAAAGAAAGTACAGTTATATTTTATAAAAACATACAAGTTACATTAATATGCAATGGATTTATTATTGTTACTTTAAAATTAATTAATAAATATTTTTCAATGTCTCAGTTTTCATTTCTATTATGGTAAATAGTAATAGATATAACCCATATAAACAAAAGCTCTCTGGGGTCTTCAATAATTTTTATAAAATTATAATTATTATTATTTTGTGAAAAGGGGTCCCAAGACCAAAATGAATCCCACTGAATTAAATAATTCTCTAAACTAGATAATGAGTATTAACAAAATCAGTAAGTATATAAAACATCCTCTTAAAAGCACTTTGCTGTTTGTCCACTGAGTTCTAAAATCTAACACAGGGAAAACCACTCTGCCTCCACTCCCACCCCCTGTGAAATTTTATTTATTAATCAATTCGCTTCCACCCACTGCGGAGGTCAATTATAATTGTGGTTCTATCTTAAGTAAAATTTATCCCACCAAGTGGTACTTGAAGGAAGATAATCACTCTGGTTCTATTTTCACCTTCTTGATTACAGAGCAAGGAGTACATTTATGAAAAGTTAGCAGACACCTCCTTGTTCTACGCGAACACTCTCCCCTGACTGTTATCCTTTCTCTTCTTGCTGTGTGTTCCTCTCCCCAAATCCAAAGCACTCAGATCGGGTCGGCCATGGAGAGGGATGCTAAACGTGCAAGTGGGGGCCATTCGGATCCCTGTTTCCAGCCCCGGGGCCTCCTTTGGGTTTGCCTATGCACACAGAGAGCAGTTCTTACTCCAGGGTCCTGGGTTGGACTTGCGGGTTCTGGGAAACTCCTGAATCACATGCAAAATACAGGGTGCATGAGAGATGTGCGTTCTTCTACAGGAGAGTGTCAGTAGCTTTAATCGGGTACGTAAAGGATCCAATGACTCTACAAATGTCCCGAATTCCTGCCCTCAAGTATGAGTAATTCTCAAAATTTTTCAATTTAAGAACCCATTTTGTTAGGGAATAGATTCCATGGACTATCTATATGATTCCTTTTTTCTCCCCCGTCTACTTCCAATCACCCCCTAGAAGGGAAGGAAAGAAAGGCATTGCTTTGCATGAGACTTTAGACATTAGTGGAAAATTCATGCCAGAATGCAAAGCATTCACAATGCCATGTTAATATCGGTGCCACAAAGACCTCTCCAAGAGTCCTTGACTGAATGTCAGCAAACCTCTCCAGCAATTACTGCCCCAGAGGAACGGCCAGAATGGGCTGGGATTGATCATGGGTGCCCTAGCCATTCACTGATTCGCATCTCATAAAGCAGCCCCTTCTCAGGGACATGGGTTTCACATGTAAGTAGATCACATTAGACAGCGATGGGGTCATACCTTCAGAAAGATGGTCTGGATTTTCCCGCAGTATTTCCCACACGCATTCTCTCCACTGGTGGAGTATAAAACCTGATGTGCAGGGATGCGTGCATAGGCCAGTCTTTTCTCTCCGCGGATCATCCAAATAATAATGTCAGGCATACTGTTCTGTGGCTGGTCATGGGAGTGAGTGGGAAAGGAAGCGAAGCTGGAGTTAGTCTAAACGCAACGGGACTTGCAGGCTGAACCCTCAGGGATCCTCTGGGCAAAGAAACACGGTGTTAAGGCTGTCTGTCCCACATTCCTGAGTCTCACATCTTCTAGAACCACACTGCGAGCCCACAGGGCTCGTAGCAGGCTGTGGCTGGCCCAAGGGGGTAGAGGGAAGGGGTAGGGGGGCTTCACGTGCCAGAAGCCCTGCCTACTCAATGGGCTCTGACAGATATTTTAGAAAATATTCCCTCTTATCTCACAAGCACTTGAAGAAAGGCATCAACAGCAGTCACAGGGTTACAGGTGTCATATGTTTTCCAATATTTGCCAAATGTGAAATACTCATTTAGTTTTTAAAAACCACTTCTTAACAAATATAAAGGTGATACAAGTTCACTACAGGAAATTTAAAAGCACCGAAGCACAGAAAGTAGAAAATAAAAGTGATCTGTAATCATGCATTTTTTTTCAAATGTATTTCTATTTACTAATACATTAGTCCCCCGCCTAACCTCTGAAGGCCAATAGGGGGGTCCTGCACTCCCTCGTTCTTCTGGTCTGCAAAGGTTAATGGCAGTCAAAAGGTACCAGCACTCCCCACGTGCCCTGCACTGTGCTGCACTCATCATCCTCTGTAACCTTTACAAACCAATGCTGGGAAGTGAGTACTACATCTATGTCCATTTTTCATATGGGGAAACTGAGGCTGAGAGAGTTTGAATACTTTGTCCATGGTTACACATGGTAGATCCAGATTCAAAGCAAAGTCTTCCCAATTCTAACCAAAGATGGCATTTAATCCATATCTGCTATGTTATCACTCTACTTGAAATACTCTGACTGTACCATGATTATGATAATAATTTGTCCACTCTGAAGACCCTTCCAGGACGACCAACTCAAAATGTCTTCTTCTGGCCTGACTTCAGTGAGGTTCACCTCATTACCTATTAGCATCCCAGCCCAGTAACTCCTTGATTTCATCATCCATCAGATCTGGTCAATATCCAAAGTAATGTACCAGATTTTCCAACTGCTATCTCTATCCTTGCGCCATTCCACAGAATCCTTCTTTCATATCAAGTGATATTCATGGACTTTAAAAGTCCTACCTCTTCGGTCAGTTGCATTAATTTATCAAGCCAGTCCTCGATTTCCCCCAGTGTGGACTTCACCTCTGTGGCCTCAGACCTCATCCTCACGGCTGCCTCCTGAATCTGGGAAAGAGATCTGGACCGCAGCTTTCGGATCTGAGTATCCAGAACTGTAACATTAGCTTTTCCTTCCACGAGAGGCAATGTGTATCTAAAAAAAAACAAAACAAAAACAGAAACAAAAAAAATACAGAGTTTGCAGAATAGCTTTTTAGGCTTCAGAACCATCAAAGTCATGTCTATTCAGTTGCCATCGTTCAAACCACCCAGTTTCCCAATTGACTCCTCAGCATGAGCAGGTTTATATTGACATAGATTTGTATCTGGCATTGGTTGATCAGGTGTGCCAGCTAAGACTCTCCTCACTCTCAGGAAGAATGCAGAGTGATAAAATCTCAAAGCAATTCCTTGAGTTTGACCCAAGGCCCATGGAACCACTGGAAAGAAGATGGAAGCAGCAGCAGCAGCTGGGAGCAGCTGGGGGCCACCTCTCCTTTCTTTGCTTCCTACAATCATTGTATGGACCCACAAAATGAGGGAGTGACATTAGAGACCATTTAGTCAAAGGGTCTTAACTTCAAGACCACACCCCCCAGGTCATCTGTGAGTGGGCCTCCAGATCCAGAGGTCTGTGAATCCCTGGAACTTTTAAAGAAACGTGTGCATTTGTGTTGACATGCAGTGAGGTGTAATGATGAAGAACACAGGCTTTGGAGCTGACTATCTGGGTACAAACCCTGTCTCCACCATTCACTAGTTCTATGGTCTCAATAAAGTCTAAATAATGTTGCCACCATCATCTCATTGTTGTCTTCTCCCTGTCATTGTCTCCTTGTCATTCAAAGTGGCCCATGAGCTCCCAAGAAGTTAAGAACCTCTTAACCTCTTATGTAGAAAATTGTGCAGGCCACGTTCCCAATCAAAATAAGAAGTCTGGACCAGCTGAGTTGGGGCCATGGCCTCCTTCTGCCAGGGCTGCCCTGTCACCATGGCAGCTGGCGGCGACACAGGGTGAGGTTGTCACCAATTCCAGGAAGTTCTCACAGTGTCTCTACCTGGAACTTCCACTGGTTTGAATTTCACCCAGCTTCTTAAATGAAGAAAATCCTAGCACAACTTCTCTTAAACACAGATTTCCTGTCGCATGAAGTATAAAAGATTCCAATTTAATTCTTCAAGAAATAATTCACATGAATGTGATTTTTCAAGAACAATTTTTTAGCAAACCTTAAAATTCACATTTTCTACATGAAAGGTATTACCAAATGTTTCTGTTTGTTTGCATTAGTAATTATGACAATGTATTGGAAGGATTAAGTCCCAGGAATGATTCTTTGAGGCATAAATATACAGAGAAGCCACCAGTTCAAAAGTCACACGTGATACTTTCAATAGTTAGATGCTGATGGTGTGAAACAAGCAGAGGGAATAGGAGTTGCTCTCTGGGCACCAGATGTATCATTTCACCTCCTTGCACCTGTTTTCTTATCTATAAAATAAGGAGACTGGAAGAGATGACCTCTTAGGACCCTGATTGAGATTCTCTGAATACAGCATAAACAGGTACCCAGCAGTACTTTCATCTCGGCTGCGTGGCAATTACCTGCTTAGACCACTAGATGGCACAAGAAGACAGGGAGACTTAGGGCATTAGCCCGGAGTGGGGAAAAATATCTCTGGTTCTTGCTGCTTGTGAGAAGTATTCAATATGCTTCTCTTTTGGAACTTCCCTACCCTCTGCTTTATTAGCCAATATGTAAAATGAGTTGGGAACGAATCACTTCCCCCTGTGGTTTCCAAATACCCAGAGATCTGAGCTGGTTCCCCGAGTCACAGTTAGGAAATGTTCTGTGGCGCAAGTCAAATCCACTGGTTTTATCTCAAGGAGGCTTGGCCGGAGTGTTGGTTGGGCACTCAGTAAAAGAGTAAGTAAAAAGGCTGTTTCCGAAATGTGCTGGAAATACAAACAATGTACTGAATGGTAAAACTGATGTCCTATCCCCAGATGCCGTTCTCTGTGGGATCCGGGAGTCACCTTTCTCGGAGATGGCCCTGTGCCCTCCCCACCTCCCCCACCCCTCGCTGAGGCTGCACTGGGGTTGCTTCCTGGAGGGAGGCCTCAGCCTCTCTGGGCTGCTTTAGAGTTGGCACCCACTCGGAAAGTGGAGCTTTTCCTGGTGGTGATTCATAGACTCCTCCCAGGGACAGCCTCCTGAGAAGCTTGACTAATTCAAGTTCATTTTTCAGGTGAACACTAGAGACAATTCTAGAGGCCCTTCTAGTCTTACTGCTTACGGGAGGGGAGCATGGCTGGGAACTCTGAGATACACAAAATCAGTATACCTTGTGTCTTCTATAACTTCATCGATCAGCTTCAACCATATTTCAGCCAACTGGTTTGCAGGAATTTTACCTTGTATCCCTGATTTTAGAGCTTCTATATTTGATTGCTGAAGAAATTGGAAAAAGGGAAAATAGTTGGTAATTGTGCGTTATGCCATTATACCCAGTAAAGGTTTAATTTTAATTTTCAAGGAAAAAAAAAACAGAAAAACCATTTTTTTTTTACTTTTAATAATGCTCAACACAGCTTATCACTATTTATTTTTCTTCAAAATACAGTCAACACTGATATGCTTAGGTAATAGGACGACCTTTTCATATAGCTTTGATCTTTGAAACTGTGGATGAAAAAGGGGCCAGATACTTAACCTGACAAGCTCAGGGGAGGCCTGCATGGTGGTCTTACAAACTCAGAGACCTAAAGAAACCATATGGGCTGTTTTGAAATGAACACTTCCTAACTGAAAGCGGGTCATGGCAGGTGGTACATCCTAGGCTGGTATCTTCCTCTACAAAGGTCAATCTTTACCTTAACTAACCCTACCTAATGTCAAAGTAATCCCCCTTTTCAGACCCCTCTGGGCACTATCTCCCAGAACACAAGAACACAGAACCCCTCATTACTAATTTCTTTCCCCTTATCTCACCTGTATGCGCTGTGAATGTTCATTGTTAATGACCCTGGGCCCACCGCTGTAAATAAGTATTTGTCTCCTCATTTTACTTTTTGCCCAATCTCAGAGTTTCACTCCCTCCCCTTTGCTTTCTCCAGCCTCCCCAGTCTACCACCAGTGAATTTCAAGTCCCTCCTTCTTCCTCCTCCTTTGATTCTAACATATAAAATAAGGTACAAAACTATCATTCTCTGGAGCATTTTCTCAATCCATTGAGTTTTTCTTCCCAGCAATTGTATCAGTTTGGTTCAAACAAACCCATAAAAACTCTTACAGGTTTGGACGTTTCTGATATCAACAAAACAATGTAAATATTTTATGTTCAAAAGGCAATAAAATAACACCAACAAAAGTGGGGGAAGGAACCCTAAAGTGGGATAGAAAATAGAAACAAATGACCTAACTGTATTTCATATGACTAACGTAACTACACTGAACTAACCAAAGTAACTTTCCAACACAATATTTTGACTCAGTTTAAAGAAAGAAAAAATCATAAACATATGAAACTCTAATGAGGCTCTTTCTTAAAACAATGGTTTATCTTTGGATTTTAGGGTTGAACAAATGACTAACTATGTTGAGGATGATGAAAGCCATGTTCCTCACTGTTGGAGAAGACAGTTCTAAACATAGAAATAGGGAAGGCTAGAGTGACACCTGAAGCATTAGCAATGGAATTGGAGTTATCCTTATAAGCTCATTGGTTTTAGTTTATTGACAGATACAGAAGTAAATACATATATATGTCTATACTTGGGTGTATGTGTGTAAGTATGCCCACTTAGGAGGCCTAGAAGCAATGACATCTAAGTTAGTAGTGACACTCCAGTTTTTTACATGCCATCCCCACTACCAGGAACCAGGGCTCCCTGGAGAAATGGTGATTCCAGGGCTGGGGCAGGGACAGCATAAGATAAGCCCAGAACAGGTTATGTCACCTTGAGTGTCTCCAACAGACAGGAAGAGCCCTAACCGTGGAAAGCCACCATCCTGTCCAGAGTAGCACAGGGTTAGAACTCTTGGTCAATGGAGAAAGCTGATGAGAAGAAATAGGGGGGAAATGCTGGACACCTGGCAGGGAGGAAAAATCTTCCTCTGCCCTCCAAGGTTCTTCTGGCAGGACTAATAATCAAATCAACACGAGACAGGTTAGCAGGAGACAAACACATTACAGCTCCTTAACATGTGCACCTCCTGTATGCATGGGTGAGAGACAGGAACACCGAGTAACTCTCCAAAATGATGGAAGACATCACCTGAAATGTCACCTTCAGCTACAGAAGAAAGAAGATGTTGGGGGTGGAGATTCAGTTATGGCGGGTCACCAGGAACGGCACAGAAAACGCGGGTCAGATTGTCACGCAGACGGAAGCCCAGGCCTTCCGCAGGGACAGTGACTGCAAGCCTGACTTCAAGGGAAGCCCCTCACAGAGGGGGACTTCCTTACAAATGTAAATGTTCTCTCACCAAGGGCACCTTCTACTTGAGTGTGGGTCTCAGAGCTTCTCCCAAGTCTACCGCTTCTTAAAATCAACCAGCCCAAAACAATCAACACTCCAAAGAGGCATGTTTTGGGGTAGCAAACTCTGCTCCCCTTCATACTTAAAACATCACTAGAATAGGGGTATAATCAATTCTCCACGCCTTGAGATGACGGATTGGGAATTGACACCACAACTACACTGCATCTCAATTGCAGCTTTTATGTGTGAACAATTCACTCAAGCTAACTTAAATCTAAAATCCCTCTTTAATACTGTCTTTATGTCATAAAACAGTATTTTTAGATTTCCCCATGGAGTCTTAGATCAGGTATATTTCAGGACCCCCACGTGTCTTGCTCCAGCCCTGACAGAGGTTGAATCTTAGAAAAAACTAATACTAATGTAATTTGAAAATCAAAACCCCAATACCAGATGGATTTTATACTGATACTTGAGAGAAGCAACTTAGTATCTTCATCCCAACCATGTTCCCTTTCTCCTCATCAATGTCAACGAGATGGATGATTACAGACACCACGGTGAACCCCCACCCTCCAAAGGAGAGTTCCTCTGGTCTGCAGCCACAGGCTCTGGTTCCTCTGAGCCCACCTCTTCCCCGAGTAGAGAGTTTTACTACTTTAACAGCAAAGCTCTAAGGGTCGCATATTTCTGTTGGCATGAACCATGCTCCACACATATTCACATACAAATTGTGGCAGACACTGTGAGTAGCCCTCCCCACCCCCTTCGATATCCGCCTCCCTATTCCATAATAAGAGAAGTTTTGTCTGGCCGCCTGCCAGCCTAGACATAGACTGCATTTCCCAACTTCCTTGTGGTGAGATGTTGGTTATATGAGTCAATTCCGGCCCATGGAAAGTGAATGTAATAAACCAAGTGTGTGACTTCTGGGTCTTTCCCTTCAAAGGAAAGACCTGTGTCATCTTCTCCCCCTCTTCTCCCCTTCCTCAGACAATGACAACGCTTTAGCGATGGCAGAGCAACAAGAGGTAAAGGGCCTGGGTCCCTAACACCCCTGAACCTCCACACCAGCCTTGCATCGCCTACCTCTGCTACAACAAAAGAAACTGCTTTTACCTCGCTTACAACTATCTTCTGAGGTCTTGTGTTATGGTGGCCTAGGCTGCATCCTAACTAACATATAATTCACTCTGTCTGGTGAAGAGAAAATGTAGCAAAGATAAACTTACCAGCCGTTCTGCCATGACTAAGAGAGTGTTTACTGCATCCAGGCGGTGACTAATATCCTCCCAATATGAAGTCAGGGTAACAACTGGCTTTGTGTGGGACCAAGGCAGGTAATAATAGTAGTTCCCTGGGGTGGAACATGGAGGGTCAGTGAACACTGGACACTTACAATAAGCCTGTTTATTAAAGAGATGTGCAAACTGGGCTACTGTTTAATTGTACATCTGGGAAATAGTCTGGGGTGATCGGGTTCCTTAATTTTACTCATTTAAGCAACTGAGAGAGAGATAGACAGTTCTTCTTCATTCAGCCAGTTTTGAAAAACTCTCTAAAATACCCAAGTAAATCAAACAAAACAATCTCCAGGACTTTTCGTGGTTCAGGATCATGTGTCCGAACATCACTGATGATTACGTAACAGCAGCAGAAACTACAGAGAGCACTGGACACTGGAGTGCAGTGTCTGTCCTTGAAAGCTGCTATTCTAGATGAATATTTTGTTGGACGTGGTGCAAGAAAAGGAATTCTGTTTTTTAAAAGCATTAGCTGGATACATGAGATTTGGTATTACTTAGAACCTTAGAGTGATTAAGAATTATTAGCTGACATTTTCTAGCACATTGTATATTTAACACTGCTTTACAAAAATTAGGGAAAAACTATATGAAACTGTTGGGACATTTTCAGAATTTCTCCCTCCCTTCTCTATACTCTTAAATCATTTGCAAATATTTTTTATGAGAGCATTCTCATACTCTGCCCTCTATTATCATTTATTTTATGCACTAGAATGTGAGCTCCTTAAATACAGGGACTGTTTCTCATCCTTCTTTGTTCAAATGCAGCTACATAATCCTCACGGCAACTATGAAGATGAAGAAACCAAGGGTTAGAATTCAGGGATGTGGCCAAGGTCATGGTGCTGGGGAGCAACAGAGCGAAGGCCAGAAGCCGGATTTCCCAGGCCCCGAGCCCGAGTCCCATACACTTCAACTCCTCAGTCTGAGTGACGGGGGCCTGGGAGGGCAGAGGTGGGGATAGGCAGGAGATGCCTTCAGGCAGCTCAGTGTTCAACAAGTTGCCATCTTGTGACTTTACAAAAGAGACCCAGTGTTAAATCTGGGCATGGGATGGGGCATGCGGGTTCAGACCCTGGCACAGGGCATATGGCATCTTTGGTTTGACTAGTCTTAAAGGCGCCTGAGCTCCAGCCACCTTTCTCCCCTATTCAACCCTCTTCCCCCCACTAAGCATATGCTGGAGATAAGGGCTGCCAGAGGCAGCATGCCCTGCACGCTCCTCGCCTGCGGTGCACCCGCTCTAAACGTGGACAGGAGAGAATGTCAGTCTTACCATCAAATATGGCACGGCTGTACTGAGTAGTTGATGCCAGAGGTTTACAGGTGGAGTCAAACTTGTTGCCATAGTTCCCGATGCTGACTTCAAACTGAATGGCCTCGCCCACATCTTGCAGCATGGTGGCCGAATGGAACACAGCACAGAGGCTGTACTTTCGCCGCCGCTGGTATTTCTACAAAGTACGAGCAGACGTAAGGCTCAAGGAAACTCCTTTTGCTCTAATTGACATGTCGATTTCTAGCAAATATAATTCTAAACATAATAATTAGTGTTGAATTAAATCCAGTGAAGAATCTTCTTGAATCTAGCAGTTTAACCTTGTACTCATATAAGTGGGCCAAGATAGAATGTTCACTGCAGCACTGATTGAAACAGAGGAAAAAACGCAAACACAAATATCTATTGATAGGCCTGGTTAAATGCTTCGTGTTACAACCATGTAAAGGAGTGAAACTTTATAAAATATTTAGGTAGATCCATATGTGCAAATATGGAAAAAGGGTATTTAAAAATGAACCCTTTCAACATATATTTTAAAGATTCTATTTATTTATTTTTAGAGAGAGGGGAAAGGAGGGAGAAAGAGAGGGAGAGAAACATCAATCTGTAGGTTGTTTTTCGCATGCCCCCAACCCGGGACCTGGCCTGCGACTCAGGCATGTGCCCTGACTAGGAATCAAGCAGCGCCCTTTCAGTTCACAGGCCAGCGCTCAATCCACTGAGCCACACTAGGCAAGGCCAATATATATTTAATATTGGCATATGCATGAAGAAAATCTGGATTAATATAAATCAAATTGTTAACAGTAATGGTGGGGCATATAAAAAGATTATGGTTAACTTTACTCTCTAAGTTATATATTTTTTATTGTTTGAACTGTTTAAGTATTAGTTTTCTAATCAGAAACAATAAAAACTTCTAATGTCAAATTTAAAAATAAATGAAATTAGATGAATTTATTTTTCTGAAATAAATATCAAACAATCTTCCTTCCTTTTCTTTCTTTTTTCTTTCTTTCTTCCTTCCTTTCTTTCAGTTACTGGTTTATTGAGTGTATATGTGTGAGGGAGTTGAACATACGGCCGACAATGACCACATTGAGTATCTATCAGTCTAGAAGAAATGACCAGAAGTCCTTGAAATTTTCCTTCACTTGGGCACATAAAATCTCTTCAATCCAAATCCAGTCCTAAATCCTTTCTTTCTTATTTTTCTCACTTTTTCCCTTCTTTGTGCATTATATCCCTACTTTGCCTTCTTTAGTCAAACAGAGCGATACAATGGTTTAAATTGCTGTACTTGATTGTGTCCTGGGTATTCTGCCGTTTACTACTGTCCACATGTAGAATCTGTTCTGGGCCCCTGTTGGTGTACCCAGGCCCTGCACACGCTGGCCCGGCTTGGGAGCGAGAACACCAGTGGTCACCACAGTGCAGCCATACTGGCTGCGTGCTGCACGGGTGAGCCATGAGACCCATGAGTGACAGACAACACTCAAACTGCGTGACAAATTTCTCACCCTACTAAGTTTAGTTCAAAAGCCTCTAGAGAAGGAACTCCCAGCTCTGTAGTCTTTCAGCTGAAGATTTGGAGCCCACGTGGCTATCAAACGTTTTGGCATATGATGACTTTTTTTGTGTTGTATTTGTTTTGTTTTGTTTTTTTTCCATTGCTGCCTTGCTGCTAATTGTGTACCATTACCTAAACAGTAAAGCAGTGATAACTTTCACTTCTAGGAGGCTAATAAAAATGACTTGATCCTTACAGGATATATATTAACTGATTTTTCTTTCCTTCCTTATTTCTCCATACCACAGCCTTTATTCTATAAAATGAATCACAATCATGGCTGGGTCTTCTGACCTGTAAGAGGCAAGAATGCGGTCATCCAGTTACAGAAGTACTCAGACAACTGTTTGGAAATTTGTTTTATGGGGTAAAATACACATAACATAAAATTCACTCATCTTAACCATTTGTAAGCGTACAATTCAGGGGCATTAAGTACATTCACACTTTGTGCTACCATTGCCACCATCTATCCACAGACTTCTTTTTGACTTAAAAACTGAAATTCTGTACCCATCATACGCTAACTCCCCATCCCCACCTACTTTCTGTGTCTGGAGTTTCACTACCCTGGGTACCTCACGTAAGTGAAATCAAACATGATTTGTCCCTTTGTGACTTAGCATAATGACCTCAGGGCTTAGCCATATTGTAGCATATATCAGAATTTCCTTCCTTTTTAAGACTGAACGCTGCATCGTACTGTTAAAAGATAAACTGAGGCATATTAACATTTTTAGATTTATTTGATCCAACATCTATCAGAATCAGGCAGCAACATGCCAGAAGTGGTTAGGAATGCTCTGCTGACGGGAGGAAGGGGAGAGGCTTCACAGAGCAGATGAGGGAGGCGGGCAAGGAAATCACTCCATCAGTTGCAGCCTAAGTGGCTGCATTATTTGGAAAAACCTCATTGGCTATTTGTGATTTGCTGTGTTTTTTTGGTTTCCATGCCCTAACTTTGGGGCATTTGCAGGCTTAGGCTTTGCGTGTTCATACAGGCTGCCAAGGCGCTGTGGCCACCTCAGTCTAATGGCCTCCTTGTTTAATTATTTAACAGTGTGCGTACCCCACATTTTGTTTATCCATTCTTCTATCAACAGAGTCGTGGGTTGCCTCCACCTTCTGCCTATTGTGGACAATGCTAACATGGACATGGGCCTACAAGTGTCCATTGGAGTCCCTGCTTTCAATTCTTTTGGGCGTCTGCACAGCAGTGGATTGCTGGATCATGTGGTGATTCTGTTTTTAATTCCTCTGGATCTTTAACTTTTAAGAATGTCAGACAGGGACTGCAGCTTATTGTTTTGAAGAACCCTAGGACATTCCACGGTTACAAAATCTCAATTTTGGTGAAAGGAATTTTCAACATGGTATAATTGAAACCCCCAGCAGGATTTCCTCAGAAGCCCTTCTGAGTCACAATATTTTTTGGAAGTCTTTCTAAAACATTGGTTAGTAACCTTAGCTGCATGTTGGATCACCTGAAGAGCTTTAAAATATATTTATATCTGGGCCCCACCTCCTGAGATTCTGCCGATATTGTGAATTTAAAAGCATCCCTACCTTAGTCCACTGTCACTTTGGTAAAGAGGGGCTAGGGGGAATTTTGTCACTTGTTAGGAGTCCCCTTACCACTGCACAACTAAGACCCCTAAACTATCCATGGTTCAGGAATGTTGTTGGAAATTCTGGATTTGGTTTGAGTTGTTGCATGAAAATAACAATGTAGGAAATTACTTGTATTAGTCAGAACTTATATATATATATATAGCATAACTTCTTTTTTTTTTTTTTTGTAAATCATTTGGATGGCATCAGAGAAGGGAAGGAACAAAAATGTAAGACATTAATTGGGGGCTGAGTCAGGGCCAAGGAAAAGAGTGATCAGTGAATGGAGCCATCCGTTAATGCAGGGGCTGCAGGGCACAAGGGTGGTGTGTGGGGGCAGGGATGCTGCCCCCGGCTGGGTAGCTCTGCCCACACACCTCCACAGTGCCAGGACTCCACTGGTAATCTCTGGATTTCCCCATGAATAACTTGACTCACCCTGACAGGACCCTCACCTGAGAGGTTTTCTGGCCATCACTACACCCTCCAAAAGAGTGGGTACACACTGTGAGCAAGTTGCTCAAGATGGAGCTGCTCCTTGGACGACTTTGCAGGTCCAGACTCCAAGAGGGGCACCCCTACCATCTGCTTACCTGCCCCAAAGCAAGCGGTCCCAGTTCAGTGCACCTGAGAACTCTGCCCTCCCCCCAGCTCTTCCCACTTCCCCTGTGCCCTCAGGACACGAGGGGTGGAGAGAAGAAGGAACAATCAACACCATGTAGGGAAGTCCGGAGCCTTAGCTTCTGTTAGGGCCCTCCCTGAGGAGTCTTGGGGCACAACTGCCTACAGCAAAGCTAAAGCATGTAAATCACTGTCCATGGACACAGATGGGTGTTCCTTCCTTTTCAGGGCCTTGGGGCTCTCTGGGTCATCAATGACCATCACACTGCACTGTGCAGATGGGGTTGGTACAGGGTTGAGTTTCAGAAGTGAATTTAGGGAAGGGGGTGATTTTTGTCGAGCAGGATAAAGGGTAGCAGGCAACACAGTAGTTCTTGAAGGCGGCTGCGAGCCAGCAGGGCACAGAACATTAAGGGTCAAAGAGACGGTGTGTCAAAGACAATTGCCCAACTTGCCATCTTTGCTCTGTTTACTAAATATGGCTAACACCTGGCGAAGAAACACGTCTCTCGCTTCCCCCGTCCCTGCCCCCACAGTGGGCTGCTGTAGAAAGATCAGGGGGTGTTGAAGGGCACTCGCTGTGACTCGGGCCTCTCTCCAACTCTGCCACAGCTCACTCTTCAGTCCCTGGATGTCCCCTTCAGGCTGCTCGGCTCAGGCAGGCCAGCCCAGCCAGCCCACCCCCAACCCTCTAAAACACCCTTTTCTGTACTGAGCGTTATCCACATTCCAACACATACCTCAACAACCAGCAGGTCATCGTTTGAAATGGGCTGCAGCTTTTTATCTGGTGGTGTCTTTTCAAGAAAAGTGCTCAGTTCCACCAAGATTCTGCCTCTGTAGGCAACTCCTTCTCCCTGAAAGGCAACGGCACAAGATTATTCCTCTCGACATAGCAGCAAAAAGAATGGTCTCTCCACTCCAGCTAATCCAGCTACAAGAAGTTTCTCCTTCCATAGCCCGAAACTCCAAAATGAATCAGTCAGTAACTCTCTCAGCTGGATTTAGGTTTGGTATCTGAAAAAAGAGCCAACGATTTCAGGGAGCATCCCAAAGAGAACCGGGGGAGCCAGGACTGAAAGAGATTTTAGCCACGCCTGAGGTCGGAAGCTTTTAAAGATCCGGAGGGGTTCCCAGAGGCTGGGGGTCAGCAGTGGAGGGAACTGAGGTCTCCCTCACCCCACGTCAGCAGAGCAGCTCTGTGTGCATCTACAGTAACTTGGCTCCTTTTCTTCTCTTCATGGAATAGAAAGGCTGCCGTGTTGGCAATCAGGGCAAGCCTCGCAGTGTCCAGGAAGTAAAGGAGGAAGGTGTTCTGGGTGCCGCAGAGTGTGAGGAAGAATATCAGATAATTCCTTCCCCCCACCATCCCCAGCAGCCTTTACAACAGAATCTTCTGGTGAGGAAAGGAGGTCTCCCACTTCCACAGCCAGTCCTCTGCCTTCCTCCTTCTTGGGCTTTTTCTTTTTACCTCAGTCCCTTTCTGGGTTTTGGGAGCTAATTAAAATATATTACTTTGCTTCTAATGTACTAGAAAGATCACTTCTGATCTCTGGGCCTCCATGTCCTCACATACAGAATAAAGAGGTTGGATCAGATCAGAGGTAGCAAAGAGTTTCATCAGGCATGTCACCTCCAATAATTTCGTAAATTCCTAGCACGAGGCATTGAACAGAACTCTGAGGCAACACATTTGCTTATTAGCAAAGAGAGCCAGCATTGCTTATTGACACCTGTTCTAAGTGTAGGAGTAGGGGAATGGCCGTGCTAGGCATTGGCAATGACCAAATCAGATGACCTCCAGGATCCTTTCCTATTCTTTTTTTAATAGATTTTATTTATTTATTTTTAGAGCAAGGAGAAGGGAGAGAGAGGGAGAAAAACATCTGGGGGCAACTCGGTGCCTGACAGGGAATCGAACCAGAGACATTTCCGTTTGCGGGATTGTCAATGCCCAACCCACTAAGCCACACCAGTCAGGGCCTTATTCTTGTATTCTAAGACTTGAGGCGCGTGAGACTTCTATCCTTCAACCCTTGATCAGTTATGTCGTAGGTCTTTGCGTGTATGTGTGTATAGGGGGAGGTCTCCTGAATATGAGACTTAATTACGATAATCATAAGAAGGAATCTCATTAACAGTGCTCATTAATAGCAAGCCTTAATTAAGACACTAACCTTCCCAGTATTTAGCTCATCATAGGGGTCTGGGAATCCCGTGTACTCTCTGGGGCTTCCGTAAAGGTTCAGATAACAAGGTCCAAATGTGGGGATAAAGCCCACCTCTGTTTCTCCTGTATTTGCTGAGAGATAACATCATCATTAGATTTTAGGCTGTTTAACACTTAATCTGTTGAAATAAACATTAGTTGTTAGTTAGCTGGGTGAGACTGTTTTCCTCCACGTGGTGAGTTAGTGGTGTTAGTGGCAGTTACAGGCACTTGTGAGATGGGCCATGTTTCCCTTGCCTTACTGCTATAAAATGTTAAACTAAAAATATTTTGGGATAGTCCAAGTAAATGTGTTATTCTTAAAAAAAGATAATGTTATTCAAATGAAAGAATAAAAAGACTTTCAAGATGATCTTCACATTTTTTGCAAGTTTATAATTGTCATCACATTAAATATGTCTTTGGCAATCGAGGTAAAAATTATATAATTTTGGGAAGTCATTTAAATGATGTATACAGATTAACTCTGTCCCCCCAAAAATGTCATTTAGTCTCAAGTTAAAATATATGAGACTTAAAATGTGTATATGTAACAATGAACTACCTATAGTTATAAGACCATATGATATTCATAAGCAACATGAAGTCCCCATTCACTACATTCTGTCTTGGAGGGACAATCAACATGCTCCTTATTTCCGCTATCTGGTCTTAGCAAGAGTATTCCCCAATGAGGGGCACTAAGGGCAGTGTTAGAAAATATCAGGGGTCAAAGGACATTGTGGGTAAATATGGGGAAATGAAAGAGCTGCACAGGTTTGATAGAAGGTAAACATCTCGAAATCTCAGCAGCCTCATCTGTTAGGGGAACAACATCTGCCCTGAGAGAGTTGTGACAGCCAAGTGTGAAAGTATTGTGCAAACTTGCAAAGAATGACGAGAGCTGCGAAAAACCAAAGCACAGGTTACAATCCCTTGTGTTTGGAAGAGGAAGATCTGCAAGGTACAAAGCAGAAAACAGTATCTTTCAACCTAGAAACCCGTGTTGAAAGTGGGGGAAAGTTATTGCATATATTTCGAACAATTGATTTAGTACCCCCTATCTCAATGTATTGAATATAGACAATAACAAAAAAAAAGTTATATCTCACAAACAGTTACTTACAATGAAGCCAGTTAGGATGGTTAGCTTCTAGGTGAAAACACGAGACATGTAGCAATGCCTGGTTAGCATATTTGTTTTAAGCTTAGTGATGCAGCACAACTAAACAGCACTAACACAAAAATCATTTTTAGGACAGCACGAGGTGAAAAAAAAGGCTCTAAAGACAACCAACTGATAAAATCTTAATAAGACAATAGTAAATAGGAAGATTTGAAAGATAACAAAATTACAAAGCATAAACCTGTATATGGCGCAGCCCCAGATCCCGCAGATGAGAAATCTACATAGTAAAAATACAATTGGTTAACAACAAAAGAAACACAGCATTATAAAAGAGACGTTGAAAACGTGAACCAAACCCAGTGCTAGGTAAGTGGCTTAGCGACACCAGAAAAATCCCGAATTCAGACCCAAGCCGCAAGACCCTTCTGTAATTTGCACAAATCTCACTGGTTAAATGCAAAACGGATCAGTACTTTGTGACGACATGAAATAACCCGACCTCTCCAGTGCCAGGGCCGCCAGGTGTCTGAGAAGAGTCAGCTCCTCACCCCCAAAAGGCCCGGGGATGGTGCCAACATTTCTTGTTTTTAATAAAACATTTACTTGTCTTATGTCTGGCTTAGTTGGGACCAACGCCGGAAAATATAAGTTAATGCAGTCTGAGGCTGTGCAAGCGAAGGACTGTATTTTATGATCGTTATTTGTTTCTTTTGGGGAGATGTCTGCTGCTGGATGTTCTTTTGAGACCCTGTAACAGACCGTCCACAGGGCTTGCAAGGAGAAAAGACCCCAGACACAGTGGCTGAAATGGTAAGTTTCTGTTTTTAATGGATGAATGGCTGTTACTACCACGTCACTAAGAAAAATGCTTGTTTCAATATTTCTTGAATAATTATCTGTAGGTAATTATTATAACTTCTTGCTAATGATAAATGAATTCAATAATTAACAGAGTTAATCAAGTCTTTAAGCAATCTTTATCTAACCAATGATTTCATCCAGTCTTTATATTTGAATTCCTCACTTGATAGGGAGAGGCTATAAACCCACCTACGTTTTCCCTCCACTCTTCCTTCTTTCACTTCTAATCTCTACTTTCTGAACTTTTACTTTTACATTGTAATGAGCGATGAAAGTTACATTCTGTTTAGAACTTTGACTGTAGGTTTAATAAAAAATAAAAAATTAATAGTGCTAACATAATAACAATCATACAAATATTGTTCTCTGCAGAGAAAAGGAGAGCTGCAATTACATTTCCTGTGTTACTGTTCCAGCAGCATGGTCCCCCGTGCCACTCAGTGGACAACGTTCAGATGAAATCTCTTTCTTAACTTCTACCATTTGCGTAAAATAATGCCACATATGACTTCACAATTGGACTACACGTTCTTTGTTCAGCTCTTTGTTTTTCTCAGAATTCTAATTGACTTTCTTTTCTTCTTGACAGAGGAATTCTATAGCTTCTTCACCACATCTCTATTATCTCCCAGATTCTTATTCACACTATCTATTGCTTGGTTTTACAATATTAAAAAAAGTCCTCTCTTGAATAAGATGAGGATGAGAGGCATCTTAGGTTTCCCAAGACAAGATCGTATCTCAAATTCTCTCACTTTACTCAATATGTTTGATCTATTAGCAGATATAAGAATTGTCACCATTTTTATTTAGGTAACAAAAAATAAGATGCTGATATTATTAATGTATTTCATTATTTTTTTCTCTTACAATCTTAATTTTTCTCCTTCATTCCCTATTACAATCTCTGACATAGGCACAGAACCATAATGCCAGATGTAAGCAATTAGTTCTCAGCATGGAAAACAATAAAAAGTGTGTTGGTTATCAATGGCTGTTAGCACAAAAACAAAATACACATTATCTTCGGGAGCAGAAATTACATGGTTCATTGTCATTTGACCTCCTTGTTCCTGCCAACGGAGTCAATTAAGAAAGGGAATATTATGGTGGAATTGTTTCAATGCCGCTCTAAAAACTAAGATGTTGAACACTCTGTTCTGACACTGAAAATTTTATAAAACAGCTACTGGAAAAGAATTTTTGGATGGAATCAAGAAAGCTAAAATCTTCAAACTGTCAGTTGCCTTAATTACTAATTACCAATTAGTTGTTTTGCTGGTCATCACGAAAACATCTCTGAAATGGTTCACTAAGCTGGCTCATCACATTTGGCTTTTAAGAAACCAAGTCCATTGCCAGGCGGCTAACCCAGTTCATTCCTTCTCTGGAAGTTCCGCACCCTGTCCTGTTCCAGCCGCGCTGTGTGACTTACCTTCTACTTCCCCACCAGAGGCAGCAATTTTTGAGAGGTGAAGATACGTTGTTCCAACAATGTCGTTTTTGGTAAGACGGTCCCTGTGTAAAAGAACAGGTTATAGCCTCCACCTATGAGGATGTATCTTCAGTTCAACAACAGTAAGACAGTTGAAAAAGACCCTCAACCTCGGAAATCATCCTGTCCAGTGGGCCTCAAGCTTTACTGCATTTAAAATAAAAAAAATCACTCTGAAACCCCCCACTCTCATCTCCCATTCAAGCTTTTGATTCACTAAAAGCAAGGGGGGAGAACAAATCTGAATTTATAACATTTAGTGTTGGGTTGGCCAAAAAGTCCGTTTAGTTTTTTTCTGTAAAAGACACATTTTTCATTTTTACCAATAACTTTACTGATTTGGATATTTTGAGTATGTTGGCTATCTCCTGCTATTGGCTTCTAGTGGGTATAGGTTAGAGGGCTGAGGGGTGCTGCTAAACGTCTTCCAATGCATAAGACAGCCCCACAGCAAGGAATTATTTGGCCAAACTGTCAATGCTACAAAGAAACTTTGCAAACCACTTTTAACACATTCTATCAGTCACAGCACCTTCTCCATACGCTGCACAAATATTTTGTTTGCATTTCAGTTGTGTTTTTACCTCTGAAATAATAAAGCATAACATGCTGAAAATGTTGCATATTTTCTTCCATCTTAAATATTAAAATGGCTACACAAAAATTCACCAATTTTGATGCTTTTTTTTAAAAGCACACTGATATGACAGCTGTCACAATACAATCTAACAAAATTGTTTCAGATGAAGTTAGACAACTAAGCACTACTAGAACCATCGTCAGGAAAAAACTAAATAAACTTTTTGGCCAACCCAATATATTTCCTAATTGATTCTGATGCAGATGGTCGTCCAAACATCCTTTAAGAAACACTGATCTACAGCCCTGGCTGGTGTAGCTCAGTGGATTGAGCACAGGCTGGGAACCAAAGGTTCCCGGTTCGATTCCCAGTCAGGGCACATGCCTGGGTTGCGGGCCAGGTCCCCAGTGAGGGCCATGTGAGAGGCAACCATACATTGATGTTTCTCTCCCTCTATTTCTCCCTCCCTTCCCCTCTCTCTAAAAATAAATAAAATCTTAAAAGAAAAAAAAAAGAAACACTGATCTAGTTGGACAACGAATTTTGGTTATGGAAACTGAGATTTTTACAGAAGTTGAGATTGCCTATAAGCACATTCAATATTATTGTCATAAAATGAATGTATCAATTACAGGCACATGACAAATGAGTGTAATATAATCATACTACATAGAATAAGTACATACCTTATTTTATCATGTTCATACTAATTATTCAATACCATGATGGTTTAATAATTATAATGGGCTATATCTAAGGGTTCTTTTCAATTCAATTGAAATATTTATTGAGCACTATTGTGTGATTGATGATTTTTTTTTCTGACTACAGTTGCTTGCCTGGAACCTAAATCTTATTATCTATATGGTAGGGTCAAACTTGCCCACTATAAGTATGTATAACTTTGTGTATATTTTGTGGGTATCTTATCTGTCAGCCTAACTCATGAGTCTCTGGCTGGACACATAGTAGGTATAAAAAATAAGGTTTATATTAATAACAACCTCTCTATTTAATTCTTCCTCTTCTTTATTCTATCTAGTAGTATACCCACTCTGAAGTTTAGGAGCCCATGGTAGGGAGGAAAGATTATACTATAGTATGATATTATATATTATAGTAATATTATACGTGATATACAAGATCAGGCAAAGGTAGGTTAACCATTGTTAGTATGAAAAAAATGCAATAATTAATAAATAATAGTAAAAGAATAAACTGTGCTTCACAAACCTACTTTTGCCTCATCTGTATATTACATATAATATAATATGTAGTATATAATAATATTAGGTTATAGAAAGTGACTAATTAAACACAGTCGGCATGAGAGCTTGTATTTTTCTCTGCATCCAGAAGGGTTAAGTTTAAAGAATCCTTAGCTTTCACTCGAGGTATTGTGCAAATATTAGGTTACAGAGTATGTAACCTAAGATCTGGATCCAAGAGTCCCCCAGTTAAACAGGGTCCCTCTGGGCATCCTAACCTGCACTGTTGCTTTGGAGAGGGGAGACTAGGTCAAGACAGACCCTACATTCACAGAGATCACAGGCGACTCTGAGATGGCTCCGCCAGCAGTAAGCCCACAGCAGAGCTTGTGGCCACATGGTCACCTGAGCTAGGCAGGGTTCAAAGCCACACTCCTGAGGGCTCCCGAGGCTCCTGAAGTATCTTCAAAACATCACCTGAGGGCCATAAGTGCCTTCAAACTAGCTCACACTCACTGGAAAGGACATTTTGACCTTGGGTCCTTTCATGTCTCTCAATTAACTGAATAAATTAATTAACTGAACAAAACAAAGCCTACTTTCCTGCTCCCAAACTGCCTGGTTGCCACAGTACAAAGAGGGTATTAACATGAAAGTCAAATACATTTGGCTAACAGAAAAACTAAGGCCAGGCAGTAGGAGGCCCAACTGAGTAACTATCTGAGTGACTATGGACAAGTTACCTGACCTCTCTGAGCTTCAGTGTCTCCATCCGTAAAATGAACTAACAATAGAAGTCTCTATTCAGTAGGGTTACTCTAAAGACTAACTGGAATGAGGTAGATAAGGCATGAGGCACAGCACCTGACACTTGGTAGTGCTCAAAAAACAGGAGCCAACATAATAAACACTGATAATGATGATGATGATGATGATGATATTTGCCATTTCCACTCTCAGGGAGCAAAAGGGTGAAATTGAATGCCCATCAAACTAGAACATACCCAATAATGGAGGCTGGTCTAGTAAAAACTCCATCAGAACCTTTTGAATAATTTCCTGCATTCAAATAGGTAGCTCTGTCCATTTTTCCTTTCTAACAACAATAATAAAATGTTTTAGTGATTCTTTCCAAGAAATGGTTTACTCCATTTCTGAGGCCTATTTTGGACAGCTTAATGGTATTAAATTCCTTATCTTGGGGCATTTTCAGATAATTTATTCTTTCTTTGTTTATGAGCAGTTGAACTAAAATATTCAAAACTTTTATGCAACAACACTATTATTATGTTTAAAAGAAAGCATCCAATTCCAAGAACAGTTTATTCCTTCCCTCTGACAGAAAAGAAAATGTACCAAAATGTAAGAGTTAGATGATCTAGAGTAATGTTCCTTAATATCCAAATGTTTAATTCTTTAATTTTGAATTAGACCCAAGTCCATTTTTAAACTCACCAGTCATATACTGTTAGTTTTATTTTTTCACACACTGAAGGAAACTGTTAAAATAAAATAGAAAAAAGTAGTTATTTCTCAACTTATATAGTAACTATTAAAGAAAATATTCTTACTTCTCCTGAAAGAAAAGAAAGTCAAACCTTGATCTGAAGATTGACGACTTGATTCCACTCGGGGTTTGCATTTTTCTCAATTATATTTGTGCAAACCTGTAAAACCATCAAAGCAAAACAGTAGGTATTCAAGCTCCTGATTTCTAAAAGTTTATAATATATATATACTAGATTATGACTGTAGCAATTTACTTATAACTTATATACTTAGTAACCCAGTTAAAGTTTATTTTTCTTGATAATGATTTGGTGAAATACGACATGGGTTTAATAACAATCTTTGCTTCTTCTTTGCACTAAAAGTTTGTTTTCAATTGCCAGATTTCTGACAGTGTGCTAGTGTAATGGTGCCAAGATTAATGTTTATAGTATAGAGCATTTATTACATACTGACTATTATAAGCATCTCTTCATTAGCACGTCCAAACAGGTCTTTCGATCCTGCCCACTAACCCTCTCCCAGTCTTTCCATCATCATTCACCAGGTGGTTCAGGCTTACAACAACAAAGTCAGCCATTTCTTTCTTTCTTTCTCTTTCTCTCTCCCCCATTACATACTTATCTTCCTGTGGATCCTGATCTCCCCCAGGCACCTGTAGCTGGGTCCTGTCTGGATCTTCACTTCCTCTCCTGCCTCTTCACATTCAGGTCACTCTGCTGGGTAGCATCTGCCATAAGCTCCCCAGTTACGCTTAGAATAAAGTCCAGATCCTTCCTCTGGCTAATAAAACCTTACTCCCCACCCCCACATCTCTCTGACCTCACCTCTTTGTTTTCCCCTTTGCTCCCTCTACTCCAGTCACCTGGATGTTCTTTGGCTGCAAATGTGTCTCCTCCTTGGGGCCTTTACATCAGCTATTCCTCTGTCTGGAACCTCTCCTGCCCAGTCCCCACATTACCAGCCCAGGTCTCTGCATCATCCCGGCCTCTGCTGAAATGTCACTTCCTCAAAGGTGTCCCCATGATATCCTAGCTAAATACCCCTTCAATGTCCCATGCCAATCACTTCTTGTTCCCGGCTTTATCTTCTGTGTCGTACTTAGCACTGCCTGAAAACATTCAATTACTTGTTAGTTTGTTTCCTGCTGTTCTGTTACAAAGCAAGCTCCACGAGAGCAATGGCTGACTGTCTGCCTCAAGTCTACTTCCCAGCACATGTGACAGTAATCTGATATTAAATAGGCTCCCAATAATTACTTCTCAAACTAATGAACCCTTTCAACACTGCTATGAGATTATTATGATCTCCATTTATATTTCAAAAAATTGAGACTCAGGGGTTAAGGCATTTGCCGCAACTGACTACAGAGCGGGGAGAAATCCGAATTTAAATCAGGCCTCATCTCACGCCAGAACTCACCGCTTTTCTGCTGCTCTCCATGGACTCTCCTAGGAAATAACACTTGGTCCACATGTGTCATTCGCCAAATCTCTTTCATAAATAAATGGTTCAACTACATAGAAGACACTAGATTTTGTCCATGGTGGGGTGTTATGCTTCTAGGGGATCCCACTCTCAAATCTTTGGCCATCTCTATAGGTAAAAGTGCTGTTTACAGGTGCTCCTACACCAAGAGTCCCCCAGTTTTTCCCAGAGGGCCAGGATGGGGTTCCCCTGCCTGACTCTCCAGCCCCAGCAGGTCACTGGGGAGTGGGAGGGGAGGCATGTGACAAGAGTGAGTAGCTGGGCATTGGGGGGCTAGACTCTAGGACATTCACCAGGGAGTATGACTGCTGGCTAGGGAGCGTGCCTAAGATTAAGATAATCTTGGACCTGGGAAATAATCCAAACAATTCAGTTTTAATTTTTCAAAAAGATTGAATTTTCCAGTTTGAGCCCCGCATACTTTCCACTCTAAAATGAACCTGGGGAGAAGTCTGGCACATTCAGACCCAGATAATCTGTGTCCCTGCAGAGTGCCTGGCTCATCAGGGGGCCACTTCAACAAAGAAGTAGTAGGAATTCACTCCAAGGAAAGCACAGAAGTCTATGTATTTATTTCTAGAGGCATCTGCATTTAGATGACGCACAAACCTTTTTTCCAGCAAAGGAAACTTCTACAAAGGGATCCACTAGGTTCTTCTTATCTGCATCGCCTCCAAATATTTCCTTTATCGTCTGAGAGAAGGCATCATCCACTGGAAAGTAACATGTCACATGGCAGAAATTAAATCTAATTCTCTTAAAAGAATAGAAATCACTCAACAAAATTAAGAATGTTCTCCTGAGCACGAACAGTTGTCACAAAAATTATTCTCAAAAGTACCACTGTACTGCAGAAGTCCTCTGTGTCTTAGCTGAGAGAGAAAATGTTTTTTCCCCACAGAGTTTTAAAACCAATAGGAGCACCTTGAAAATTAAACTGATAAATTATTATGTTGAGGAACAATCATTTACCGAGTAAACAGTAGGAATAAAAAGTTCATTCAGAGACTAAGAGACAATTCTTAGACTCAGGCCTGGTTTCAATTTGGAAAAGGTAATTTAGGTCAAAAATGATATAGCCCTAGTCTGAGTTTTTCAGAGAAATTCACAAAAATTTGACAATCATAACATATTTATTCAATTATGAACAGCGGATTGCTATTTTAACAAACTTAAAAGTGAATAGAGATCAACTAAACAGGTAGGAATTTTGATGGGAGCTTTAATTTATTTACTTCATTTAAGATATTTCTGAGGAAAAGTTGGTACAGGGAGGTATTTTAGGGCCTTTAAAAAGGGAGGGGTGTCCCCAGGAAAAGGAGCCAATCCTGAAGAGATCCATGGCCTGAGCAGTGGGTGCTGGCCCCTCGGGACTAGGAGAGACCACCTTTGTCCCAGGGTCCAGCAGGAGGCACACAGGCAGGCCAGGCAGATAGGATGCTGGGTCCTGGGCACTGACAGAGGACTAACTGGACTAGTCTCTATAAATCTTAAATGCATCCAATCTCTTAATACACACATCTAATAAGACAGACTTCTACTTATTGGCACTTCACCACCCTTTCTCGGCCATTTTTAATAATCCAATAGCCAACACATTTATTTGTCTATAAAATTTCACATTTTCCTTTGGGATAAAAGGAGTTGGAAGTGCTTCCGACCTCTCTTTAGTATCCTCTAGAACAAAGAGAAGATATGGAGCGTTGATGAAAGAAGGGATGGAGCAGAAGGGCCAAAAGTCTCAACAAAAACTGTGTATCGGTGACCAACTGGCTACCTCATGAACCAGCTCAGGCAGCCTGCAGTGGGGCCAGCATGAATGAAAGTAAGTTCACGAAGGCCTTTAAGAAAGGAAATAAAAACATATGATAGGAAGCACCAATCCCCATTCGGAGTATGATTTCTAACAACACATCTAATCACACAAATAACCCCTGGGGCAGGGTGAAGTCAGTACGCACTCTGGGGGATGTCCTCTGCTCGGTAGATTTTCAGCATGAAGGTCACCCACCGGAGGGCGATGCCAGCAGGCAGTAACAAATTGCTCTCCACATCATCACTGTCATTGTCACAGTCTTGTTTCTCAGGCTGTTGGGGACACACGATAGCAAAGTATACACACAGAAAAGCAGTGCCTCTAAGAACCCAGACTGGTGCTTCTAAAACCACACCGATCAGAGCTGTTTCCTGTTCCAGGCTTCAGAGTTCAGCCATCAGTTCAAGAAAACTGCTCTACAAAATCAATGTGCACGTTTCTTCAATCAATACACCATGAGCAAATAATGTGTTCTGTAATTTTATGAGCGCTAAATAGTAAAAAGAGAGAGATCCTGGAATTCTCCCAGTTTCTCTCTGGCATCTCACTAGTCCACTATTCCTGGCTTTGCTACCCAGTTTCTCAGAAGGACAAGTGTCCTTGTAAAAAGCAACGTCTGATTCTGCAAGTGAGACATGCTCTGGAGATAAAATCGTGCAAAAAAGTCTTAAACATACACACGTATCTATACTAACTGAAAACCCCACTCAGAGATACCAGGAAGGTATCAAAATGAGCTAGAAAATAACTCTTCAAAGAAGAAAAAAAGAGCTTTTGAAAAATAGGAGAAATTGGAGGTTTGGGGTTATTGATTAGAAACTGTGCTCCATTTCTCAGTCCTGGTGCCCATTTGCTTAACCCTTGGTCCTAGTTTTCGTGAAAAAATGGAAACGGTAGGAAATGTAGGGGCTCACAGGAGGCTCGTCTCCAGTTCCCAGGACGAACATGCTGACTTTCATGTAACCTTTAGCACCCGAGCTGGTATCTTCAGGGTCATTGAGAAGAAGCCATTTTCTCATGACAGCGTGACCTAAAATAAAAAAGGAGTAAAAGGACAAGGACACTTTAAATAGAAGCTGATGAGTCTGCGATTCCATCTGCTGTAAGATAAACATTTCCTCTAAAGTGCCATCATGAGCCCTGGCTGGTGTAGCTCAGTGGATTGAGCGCGGGCTGGGAACCAAAGGGTCGCCGGTTCGATTCCCAGTCAGGGCACATGCCTGGGTTGTGGGCCAGGTCCCTAGTGAGGGCCATGTGAGAGGCTCTCCCTCTCTGTCTCCCTCCCTTCCCCTCTCTCTAAAAATAAAAAAAATCTTTAAATAATTAAATAAATAAAGTGCCATCACTGGTTGGGGCAAATGCCTGGGTTATAGGCCAGGTCCCCAGTTGGGGGCGTGCAAGAGGCAACCAGTTGATGTGTCTTTCACACATTGATGTTTTTCTCCTTCTCTTTTCTCCCCCTTCCCCTTTCTCTAAAAAATAAATAAGTAAAATCTTTTAAAAAATGAAATCTGTACTATGCTACTATTATTCATTCTTGCTAAGTATTCTTCCCACTTCTTAATCAAGAAAAAAATATTTTTGATTCCTCAATCTTCCAAATTTTCTTGATTCCCAAATTTTCTTGATTTTCAGAAATTTCCCATTCATGGAAAGAACATTACTTACCAGGTTCATCATAAACGAATCCAACATCAATCTGGGAAAAAAATAATTAAAGGAATTTAAATAGATTTTAAAATCCATTAGTCACTTCAAAGAAACCATCATTATTAAATTTAAATATAATGCTCCTGACCAAACTAAAATTTCTTTGGGACTCAGCATTTCCATTCCACCCTCTCTATATCCAATGCTTTGCCTGATGTGAGACATGTACAATAGAAGAATCTCATCATTTTGAATGAATTAGCTAGTCTTACAGCCGGAAGGGACCAAGTAGGGCAACCAGTGGATCCCTGTTTGCTTGGGACCTTCCAGGTAGCACAGAAAGTTTCACGGTGTGAAACCCCTCAGTCCCAGGCAAACCTGGACTGGCAGTTACGCTAAGGAGGTCGCCTGGCCCAACTGCCTATGCAATACTCTTCTCCAGCTAATATTAATATAATCACTGATTAGACACTTTAATGTGCCCAGTGCTGTGCTAGATGCTATATATACTATCTTGGTTAGTCTCCACAATGACCCCATCTTACAGATGAAGAAACTAAGGATCAGAGAAGTTGACATGTGGCAAGTTAGTGGCAAAAAGGGTATGAACTAGGTCTACCTGACCCAGATCATCCTCCAAGACTTCTCATGCCTGTAATCTTCTTCCTTCGAGATGTGACCCATTCCATGCAGAATAGCTGGGAAGGCACCAAGTATATGTCCTTAATTCCAATGTCTTGCTTGCCTTTCATGCTCCAGTTTTACAATAACTGGCTTTGTAGATAGTGCCTTGGGGCCGCTGGCGAGTGGAGCTGTGTGATGGGCTTCTTCCCATAAAGCACCCCTTCCCTTTGTAGCAGCGGATCGGCCTCCACCCACAGCCAGAGAGCTGGGATGGGTCCTGACATGGCAGGTTCAAGTTATCTTCCTTCAGAGTGCTGCTAAGTGTCGTACTTTGGAAGCCAACGACACTCAGAGGATACTCAGCTGGTTTCTGGCCCCTGGGGCATTCATATCCTTCTGGTATTCCAGCCCTCAGCAAAGATTATGGCATCAACCCCTTACATATAACATTGAGATGTCACCAAGATGGGCATCCTGAGACCTGGCCAGGAGCCTGACCCCTCCTGATGAAAGTGCCTGTCTTTGATGTAAGTTGAAGGAAACTGACAGTAGACACCTACCTTAAATTCCCCCATCAGACAATCTGCCCTCAGGGAATGGGAATTATAAACCTGGAAGAAATAAGAGCGGTGAAAAGATCATTGCCTTTATCTGGTAGATAGTGGGCATGGCCTTCCTCCTCTGGGGCGTCCTTACCCGAATGCTGATGATCTCATCCATCAATTCAGAAGGGGTTATGTGGACATTGTAGAAAAACAACTGTCAAAACAAAGAGAAAATTGTTTGAATATTAGCAGGAGTGGACTCAGGTTTGGGGCGTATGACACTAGAATTTTGAGGACCCTCTCCAAAAATATAACACACAAATCCCAAATTAGATTTAATCATGTAAGCACATTGCAGGACCTTAGAAAACTCCCCAAATCTCAGGCTTCATGAGCTTCATGGTAAAACTCACTTCAGCACGTTGGAAAAAGGAAAAAATAGTTAAGTAACAACTATAGTTTTTATTTAAATAAAATTGTTCTTTTGGGATCAGATATGTTCTAGCTTAATTAAATAAAGATTTAAGGTTACATGATAGGTTTAGGGCTTGCATGACCTGGAAAACTGAGTTTAATTCTACAAGTTTTAGCTCTATCAGTTGTGTCTACTGACTCTAATCTTGTTCTTTCTAACAAAACACCTTCAAAGCCGACTTTGCTCATTAGATAATGTTAGTGCCCCAGTAGAGTCAGTATTGACCACATTTGAACTCATGGTAACGGCTAAATTTAAGAAAGCTGATTCTTGGGAGATAAATATTGGGTACCTCAAGGTTGTACCGTAAAACCAGTTTTATGTGCCACTAAACTTTACTCCCTAGAGAGAAAGATGGAGCGTTTATTTAAACTGAGACTTTTTCTCCTACTTTCTATTTACTTAAAAATATTTCAAATCTACAAAGAAATTGAAAAAAAAACAATAAATTAAACACCCTCTTCCACCTATGTTCACCAACTGTTACCACTTTGGGACATTTCAGGTTTAGTGAAATGTCCCCCTTTTTTTAACTGAATTATTTGAAAGTTCTAGATACCATAACACTTTACTCCTTCAAACAGATCCTCATGCATCTCCCGAGAGCAAGGCCATCTTTGTACACAATCACGGTACTGTTATCGCACCCATGAATTACAACATCTAACACAGAGCCAATTTTCAAATTTCTACAATTGTCCTGAAAATTTTTTTTTAATTAATTTTTTTTTGAGAGAGAGGGGAAGAGAGAG
>PVJI01004161.1:53808-112398 GCA_004026765.1 Micronycteris hirsuta | reverse complement strand
TAGTCACAAAATCCTGACTCTTGAGGAATTATACATTTGTGTGTGTGCAGATGGGCACACACATGTATAGAAGAGAAGACAATAAATTAGTAAACAAATTGAGGCCTCTGCAGGAAACAGATGGCCCTGTCAAACAGGGTACAGTCGTCCCTTGCTCTGTCGTGGTTCACTTGTTGTGGCTTCACTGTATCACGGTTTTTAAAAAAAAAAATCTAATTCTGTATCACAGAGTTATTGCTATATCGAGGGATTTTGCGGTATATAGGTATTTATATAATATTTATTATTTTAATTATTTTTGCCTAAAAAATTTAAAATAATATAAAAAATTACTCTCCTGCACTGTGCCCATAGTTCAGCATCTCTCCTTGTCCACTTCACATCGACGTCCGATCGCTGTGCATAGTGTTGCTCTGCAGTGTTGTGTTTTCATGAAATTTTCGTAAAAGTTTGAATTTATTTCAAGCCCTACGATGCCAACCAAATGTTCTGCGCCTTCTAAGGCTTCTGGCAGTGAACCCAAGCACCAGAGGAATATGCTTATCATCAAAGAAAAGGTGGAACTTCTCGACATGTTAAAGGAAGGCAAAAACTATGTGGCCGTAGGTCCCCATTACAGGTTCAATGAATCTACTGTTCGCTACATAAAGAAAGACAAGAATATTAGGTCTACAGTAATGATGACTTTTAACAAGACTGCAAAGAGGGTGGTCACTTCCCACAATAAGACCATTGTGAGGATGGAGTCTGCATTGGCCCTGTGGCTAAATGACTGCAGGAAGAAGAATATCTCACTGGATACCAACACCGTCCAGACAAAGGCCAAGAAACTTTATGATAGTTTTGCAGAAAGCACGGACGTTCACGACAGTGACGAGGATGACAATGACGATGATGATGCAGAAGCAGGACCGTCGAGTGCTTCTCCCACCAGACCAACCCCGTTCAGTGCCAGCAAGGGCTGGTTTGACACATTTCAGAGATGCTTTGGACTCAAGAGTGTTTCTCTGCATGAAGAAGCTGCCTCTGTGGATGTCCACTCACAACTATTGATGGACGAAGACCTGATGATGATGAAATCAGCAGGTGAGGAAGAGGATGAAGAACAAGATGAACTATGGGTTGGAGAAGAGGAGGAGGTTGGCCTAACACTCGATCGTCTTGCAACCATGGTCAGAATGGCCAAAGAACTTCAGCGAGTGGCTCAAGGACGGGACCCCCAGATGCTTGATGCTTTGTTCATTGCATTTCTTAGATACAATCGAGAGTGGCATGTCAGTTTATAAAAACCTTCTCACTCAGAAGAAAAAGCAGCACCAGCAACTCCCCATAACTATGTTCATCACTCAGAGGAAGAGATCAGTTGCTCCTATGCCTTTAGTGGAAATAGAAGTTACAGCCCAGGGTGAAGATCCTGTACCACCTGATGAAGTGCCTGATGAAGCGGTGCCTTCAGAAGACCTGTGATGCTCTTCTTGGCTGTGCAGTACATTCATCTCATCGTCATCACCTTCATCGCCATCAGTACTGCACAGCTACATAATTCATGATCTTCATCATTCAAGTTGTAGTATACTTCACGGGTGAGTACCCATATAGAATTTTATATGTAGTTAAAATTACGTAGGTTTAAGAGTGTAGAAAGTGTTTAAGAGCATATGAAGTGTTTATAAGAGTGTGGGAAAGGTTAATAAGAGAGTGGGAAAGGTTTATACGAGTGTGGGAAGAGTTTATAAAGCCTTAAAATATATATAAATAATAAAATAAATATAATGCTACTACTTCACAGATTTTCACCTATCACAGGGGTCTCTGGAATGTAACTCCCGAGATAGGTGAAGGATAACTGTATTGATTGAAAGAGTTTAATGGGGTGGGGGGCAATGATAAAGGTGCTATAAGATTAAGGGAAACCATCCAGGTATGGTGAAGCACCCTGGGGCTAGCAACAGCAGAGAGCTGCTACCCCTCTAGGCCTTCAGGGTTAGGGGAAGGCGCAGTCACAGGAGCTCTGAGAGAGATACCCGTAGCTATGGGAGAGCACAGTCCTGAATGAGCTGTAACCATGGGAGAAGAAACAGGCAGTACCAAAAACAGCATGGCAAGAAGGAGGGCAGCGAGTTAACACTCCAGCCTTGCCCATCTCCCATGCTGCAACTCCTGCCAATGCCCACCATTGGCTGAACTTAACTGGAATCTAGGAGGCCAGGGACAAGAATGTCCATGTGATGCAGTCCGTACTGGTAAGTGCACGGCACAGAGAAGGTGCAGAAAAGTAGAGAGTGAATACAGAAGGCAGGAAGATTATCCAACCTTGCAAGTTAATACTGACTGTCTTAGATAGCAAGAAGTGCTATGGTGAGAAACACAGCAGTGTTAGAAGGATGGGGGAAGAGAGAAGACAGGACATTGCTCTCCTCTCTTGTATGGGGCAGTCAGGAATGAGCTTCCTGAGGAGGTGGTATCTGATCAGAGGACATCCACGGGAAGTGGGGGATAGAGTTGTATGTTGAAGAACAGGAAGATCTTTTCAGGCTGAGGAATAGCATGTGCAAAGACCCTGAGATGGGGGCCTGCTCAACATATTCGAGGAATTAGAAGGAGGCTAGTATGGCTGGAGTAGAGTGAGGGAAGAGTGGGAGAAAATCAAAGACCAGATCATGTGATTTTGATGGGAAACCACCGGAAGAATGTGAGTGGAGAGATAAATTATCTGGCTTACATTTACATGTAAAATATATTGATCTACTCTGGGAATGGATTGGAAAGGAGCAAGAATGGGTACAGGAAGTCCATTTAGAATTTCATGGCAGTAATCTAGGGGAGAGCTGATGGTAGCTTGGAGGAGATAGTAGTTGAGGGAGTGTGACGAATGAGTGGGTTCTCAGACATTCAAAAGATAAACAAGATGTTATTTTCTGATGAATGTGATAAGGATTATGAGAAAAAGAAAAGAGTTAGGATGACTTCAAGGCTTCGGCATAAGCAGCTAGGTGAGGAAGTTGCCATTTACTGAAATCAAGGAGACAAGGGAAGGAACAGATTTGGGGTGCACAAAACACTCAGTAAATGATCTGTGCAGCATACCTACTGGAGCCTCAACAACAATTCAGGTGATGAGATTCCTAGCACAGGTAAAGCATGACCCAAACACCTTCAGTCTTCCAAACTGGAAACTTCTTTCTAGTTCTTAAAAATAAGATAATTTAATTCTATCTCATCTACCTCAAACATATCTCAACCTGATTTTCTGTCCTTCAAATTCACCAAGCTATCCTCATTGGGCAACCTACCCCAATCTTCACACGTAGGTTTACATATTTTTCTTCACTTGGATCCTTTACTTTTGACCTATAGAGATTCTACTCTGCTTTAAAAGCCCAGCTTGGCACTGCCCAGTGTGGCTCAATTGGTTGGGTGTCACCTCACAAAGTGAAAGGTTGTGGGTTCGATTCCTTGTCAGGGCACATGCCTGGGTTGCAGGTTTGGTCCCTGGTTAGGGCATGCACCAGAGGCAACTGATCAGTGTTTCTCTCTCACACTAATGTTTCTCTTCCTTTCTTTCTCCCTCCCTTGCTCTCTCTCTAAAAATAAATAAATAAAATCTTTAAAAACAAATAAACTAAAAAATACAAGTCCAGCTCAGTTCCCATCTAATCCATGGGAATCCTTCTGTGTCATTTTGTTACACAGATTTAAAAAAGGTTCATAAATCATAAATGTTTGTAATATTCATTCTCCAAGGGTGAAGATTCCTCTTTCTTGGGTTAGGACTAGGGATTTCCTTTAGAGGGCAGATGTCAAATAACTGGCAGAGCAAAACACAAACTATGAAATCCAAAGCAGAGACAGAGGAGATGGAAGCAATTAAGAAAGTGTACATAAGAGTGAAAAACATTTTTTTGCAGGGGCGAGGATAGAATGAGGTAGAGAGAAAGACTGACATAGCCATCATGTTTGTGAAAGCAAGCGAGACTAAGAGGATAGAGAGATTCTTAAAACTGTTGATGTTTAAGAATGTGCTCTCATCCTTTGTTTTTTCCATTGAAGATACTCAGTAGAGATTGAATTACTTTCATTTGTCTTTTTCTGCAGGTTAGCTATTTCTGTAAATAAAATTCTATGACTAAACTAACCATGTGGAATCTTGGTTTTAATATCATTAGGTAATCAGGGTAAGGCTCAGTGAGGAAGTGAGGTTAGAGCAAACATCTAAAGGAAGCAGGCAAAGAGCCATCCAGTGAGCACCTAGGGGCAGAGCATCCTGGGTGGGGGTAAAGCCCAGAACAGAGACCTGGAGGTATAAGCATGCCTATGTTTGAAAAACAGCCAGGAGGGCAGAGACCAGCAAAGTGCCTCAGCATGAGCAAAGAATGTGGAACTAGATGAGTTTGAAAGTAATGGGGCCAGATCATGGAGAATGCCATACACTATGTAAGGATGCTAGCTTTCAGTCTGAATGGGAAGCCATCATGATTTTGAGGAAAGGTGTGACAGGTCCGATTTATGTTCTCAGGGCACTACTCTGATGAATTGAGAGTAAACCGTGGTGGTGGAGACAAGGCTGAATCAGGAAGGTTAGTTAACAGGCTACTGCAGTAACCCATTAATCTGGTTGATCACTGCTCAGAGCTTAGTGGTTACAGTGGAAATAATGAAAATTAGTCAGTTTCTGGATGAATGTTTAAGGTAAATCTAATAGAATTTATGGCAAATAATTTTGGGAGTCCAGAAGAAATAGTGAAATCAATGGCAACTCCAGGATTTTGGTCCCAGTAGGTAGAAGAATGTAGTTATTCTTAACTAAGAGGGGCCGGTACCAGCGGGGTAGGTTTTTGTTGTGCTGGCTATAGGGAGATCAGGAATTTGGTTATGATAGGAGTAACCATGTCAGATTTGCAAAATCTGTTAGATCTCTTAATGAAGATCGGTAATAGGCAACTGGACATACAAATCTGGGGTTCAGGAGAGAGGTCTAGATGCAGATGTAAGTTTGGGGGTTATTGGCATAGAGTTAGTATTGAAAGCCATGAGCTCACCAAGGTGTGAGTGTAGAATAAGGAAAAAAAAAAGAGTAAAAGCTGGGCTGTGACTAATCTAATGGAAAGAGGTCCAACTGAAGAGGAAGAAGCAGCATAGGTCCCTGGTGGTGGGGGTTGGGGGGCGCGTAAGAGGCAACCACACATTAATGTTTCTCTCCATGTCTTTCTCTCTCCCTCTCTCTAAAAAAATAATAAAATCTTAAAAAATATATTTAAAAAACCTTTAAAAATATTATTTCTCCCATTCTATCTCTTACTGTCACCATTGGTCATGGTAAGACTTGGGGGAAATTCACAGTGTTTCCACTTAACAAAAGATTTGGATAACCCATTCCACTTGATTCCCTCATTGGAGGGGAAAAAATAAGTGCAGGGACTACAATAATTCCAGCTACAATTGAATGAGCACTTTCCTTGTGCATAATACTACACTAAGTGCTTTACATGCATTATCTCACTTCATCCTTTCCTCTACCAAATGAAGCAGGTGGTATTTGAACAAGAATAGGCTTCAGAAATACCCAAGGAAAAATGACCTATCTAATATCACAATCAACACTTAAGAATAAGCTGGGGTTATTTTATACCCCTGCGTTGTAACTAGTGGGCAGGAAGGTACAACCAGGACAGAAGAGTCAGGTGGGAAGACAGGTAAACTCTCCATGAAAAAGGTAACAGTAAGCCTCATACTTTGCAGAATCTTCTCACTGCGAGGTGGAATCTTTGGCAATTTTTATGAACTCAGGAAGAGCTGAAGACCTGAGAAGTTAATATCTCCAACTGCCTTATCTCCTGCTTTATGTAACATGTCCTTAATTTTCCATTTCCTTTTCCACAAATTGAGTTCATATCCTTTAAGTGTTTTTGTTGATATTTTTCCATCAATCACATCACCATCTGGTGACAAGCATACCATTTCAGTTCCCATTCCTCTGTGAGAAAACAGAGGTTTGCAGTGTGTTAAAACATTGCCTGAGGTCACATAGGGAGTAAGTGATAGAGCCAAATTTGACCCAGGTCTACATGATTCTCAGCACCAAGCTCTGAACCTCCACTTCATGTCCTCCTCTAAAAAATGGGCAGTGAGCTGGGTGTATGCCTGAAGATCTATTGGAATTCTCCAGTTTCCGTCAGTCATTTACCAAATGGACAGAAGAGTTAGACAGAGCCACTTTCACCTTGAAACCCAGTGAGTTTTCAATGTTCTTCTCTGCTCAAAGTGCCTGCTGTGGATGTCCCACAAAGATGAACATAAGTAAAGGACCCATGAGTAAGGGACCTCCATAGTTACTGCTGGGGAAACAAGACAGGAGATACTATGTCTGAGAGCTGGGATTTCATAAGCCTTTAAACTTGGAAAAAGATTGAGGTAGAGTAAGATGGGGATTTCCTCCTTGCAGAAGGAAGAACATATGCAGAAAAAGGGAGAATATATAGTGTAGTCAAAGAAAACAAATGGTCCTCTATTTATAGGTTACCCTTAAAGAAGCAGCCATCTGGGGAGTATGAATAACCCCTTCTTTGAGTGAATACATTGGTGCAAATGATGAAAATAGCAGGACAATGGTGTATTGGCTGAGGGTTCGATTGGGGCCATATACCACAGGACCTTGCATGTCAAGCTGAGTTGTATGGACTTTATCAGGTAGCTGATGAGCATCACTAAGGGGGAAGGCATCTGAGTGATATGATCAGTATTTTCCTATAATGATAGCATGTAGAATGGACCTGGGCTGGGAGAGAGCACATGAATAGGAAGACCAACCAGGAGACTGATGCAGCAGATACGGGGTTATACGCTAATTGGGATAAAAATTTGCATAGTAGGTACTTGGAAAATGACTGTTGAGGGGAGGGAACACCTTTATGCCTATAACTTAAATGATCCAAACTGAATATGTACTAAGAAGAGTGAGTAATATTCTACAAAGCAGATTCAAACGGTATTTAATTTGAAAGCCATATCATCATTTACTTCTTTTCTCTATGCCAGTCATGTAGTAGAATCCACTTCCTTTTCCTCTACTTCAGAATCGTGTTAAACACATCACTGGTCCTTCAGGTTGGCACTGAAATCTTACAATACAAGACTCAGTGTTTCACACCCTTGAAAAGTAGTGTCAAATGTCTCCATGCTCTTACACTAATTAGAGTTTGCCTCCAACACGAATCAATATTCAGAATGCTCCTTGTACTGCTTGCACCACAAATTGAAATCAACATGTTGCTGGAGATTTGTTTACTAAGTGCTGAAGTTAACTTTCTTCTATGTAAAATGGGGAAGAAACTTCACAGGATAGGCTTATGAACTGAAATTTATTCAATCATTTAGTTCTCTTTATGTCAAATTACTTAAGAACATTGAGTGTGTTTTTCTCTGAAAAAAAAAGGGAGAGAGGGATGAAGGAAGAAAATTACATTTATTTGAAAAGAAAGAGAAGGAAAATGTGAACAAGGACTAATGCTTTTAGAACCCTCTGGTTTATTATTTCCTATTATTGGTTCTGTATAGGCTAATTTAAAACAGCTATCTTCCTGTGTATAGTATGAGGATGGTGCATTTGTAACATAGCAACGTATTTTTAGAAATAGACAGGCCTCCCACTATAGGGAGAGACCAAATGTGCCCTTACTGAAAATCGTTTTTTCAGCTACCTGATGAGAATGACTGCAAAGACTGACTGCCTTGGAAATAGAGTTCGTGATGTTTAGGTCATGGTAAATAAACCGTTTGAAGATTAAGTGAGTATGTGAGGATGAAATAATATATGCAGCATTTATTGAAAGACCTTATATAAGAGAGAATTCAAACATTTTCTGTTGTAAAAATTGTCTTTCTAAGCAGAATATTTTATTTTGCATTAAATGTTAGCATTCATAGTTATATTTACTTTATTGACAAATGAGATTAAACCATTGGACATACTCATATTGCTCCCAAGTGTGCTTAATTTAGGTAAACAATTTAGTGATTATTCTGCTTTCATTCAAAACACACCCAATTCCATACAGCTGTTAAGATAAATTCACATTTCAAGGCTTCCTTTTTAAACCTTAGGAACGTATGAATGCACTATAATAATAGTCCTTCTTCTGAATCTAAACCTATTAAAACATATCGATATAGAGAATTATTAAATAGAGTTATTTTTAAAAATATTTTATTTATTTTTAGAGAGAAGGGAAGAGAGGGAGAAAGAGGGAGAGAAACATCAATGTGTGGTTGCTTCCCACGTGTCCCCCACTGGGAATCTGGCCTGCAACCCAGGCATGTGCCCTGACTGGGAATCGAACTGGGAACCCCTTGGTTCCCAGGCCACGCTCAATCCACTGAGCTACACCAGCCAGGGCTAATAGAGTTATTTGAGAGGCCTAAGACAGAAGCCTGGGAGTCACCTCTCGTTCCTGAGCACTAACTTGGTCACTAAGGCCTATGTATTTGATTTGTTTGTCCTTCCTTCTTTCTTGCAGAGAAAATTCCATCTTTGTTCCAGTACTGAGCAACCACATGCTTCAGGAGACACTGAATGAATCTTAACAAGTCTAAGCAATCAGTCTTTCCATTTCCCTTGCAAGTGCTTGCTTCAGGAACAGGTTTGTGACGCAGTTCTGGCCAATTGAGTGAGAAATATGTGGAATTCGATAGTTCCTACTCCCCACTCCTGCCGGAGTGATTATTCTAACGTAGCAATCTAGGATGTTTCCCTGAATTCCAAACTTTGCATATAGTTCTCTGTGGAGGGTCTCAGCCTCGTGTCCTAATATTCCTCTGAATGCACTGTGCTACATTGACAGAAGTGCTCATGATTTCTTAAATGTGCCACGTTGCATACCCATATCTCATTTATGCCTGATTTTTTTCCTTTGCGGAATGGCTTTCCCCATCACTCATTGGCAAACAATCATTTATTCTGACCTATGACTATTTTCTGCCAATTAGACTTATTGCTTCTTTCATGCTACATTATACACAGTGCCCCACTATTGTAACCATCACAGTGCACTGTAAGAACTTACTGTTACAGCTCTCTTCTCTTCTTGTATGTGACCTCATGGGGAGCAGTGTGAAGTTTACCGTTATATCCCTAGCACCCAGCACAGACCTTAGCCAGATAGTCCATGTATGAATACTGAATGAAGGAAAGAAGAAAGGGACTGGGAGGGTAATAGTGAGGGAGGGATGGAGGAAGGAAGGAGAGAAGGAAGAAAGGATGGAAGGAAGGAAGATGCATATATGAAGGCCGCCATAAAGCTAAAATGGTTTGGGCACCTGAATGCACTGTATGGGCTATTTCTCACGATTGTGGAATAAAAGCAGTGACAGGAAAGCATCAGCATCAATGGTTAACACTTATATGAGCACTGTACAGGCACAATGCTAAACATTTTATATAGTTTATGTCATTTATATTGCATGACAATCCAGTGAGGAAGATACTAACATCATTCTTCAACTACAGACAAAGAAACTGAGGCTTAAAGATATTTCTATTTCAAAGTAAATGATAGCAGAGCCAAGATTAAAACCCAGGTCTGACTCCAGAACCCTAACCAACTATCTGTAAAAATGTTATTGTCCTATTTGCTTTACACACACGTTGTTCATACCAAAGAGAGGGGAAATCTGACCCTCCGATCTTTGGCTGGTGTTCTCTCTGTTACTAACTATATCCCTCAAAATCCCCCTCAGTTAGAACTGGGGTTTCTGAAGGACCAGGTCCTCCTATGAAGTGGTTTTGTACAACAGATATTTCCTCTGACCTTCAACACGCAATTCCCTTTCTAACCTCGTAGCTCACCAGAGTCAGCTAAGAGTCTCCAAGAGTCTCTTACACTTATGCTATCTACCATCCAGGTAAATAATAACGAGTGCAGGTGATTGGAAGACTGAACAAGAGGAATGGCAGGCTGGGCTAGCTAACCACTACTCACTGCTAGAGCTTTCCCTAAAGAAGGACCCCAGCAGTTCTGAAAGGCTTCTCCAGAAAGAAAGAATTTAACCTCCTTAGAGAAGGTTGGACCATTGCCCCTCTACAAGGATATCTCCTCTGGCTTCTAATGGACCTTCTACTGGAACCTACCCCCATCCTGAGACACAGCTTAAAGTTCAGGTTGCCCCACAATCAATGCGGGTCCTCCTCAGAGACTCTAGGACCACTCACTCATCAGTTCTGAGTTGAGTCGCTGTGAGCGACCGCATACAGGTACTGTGCAGACACCGTGTAGAGTTCATGCAGACACAGTCCTTGTCCTCAAGGAGCAGCAGTCTGGAATGTGCTTGCACGTTTATAAATGTGGGGGACGTGTTATTTAAAAGTCGCCAGTCATTAGACATGGAAACGCCCCTGCAGCTCACTTTGTACTGCGGAGGCCACCATAGTGGGTGGCCAACTTCATGGTTGCAAGTGCAGCTTCATGTTTGTAAAAAAACAAAAACAAAAGCAAAACTAAGCAAAAACTATGAGGTCATTACTGACCTGAATGCAGATGCTATAAAATGAGATATTGACTCATTGCTTACCAAGGTAAATTGGGCAATAGAAATTACACTTACAAGTTTAAAGAAATTGTAAATTTCTCATAAATTTAGATTTTGATTAGTCTGTTCCTGATAATTACTTACTCTCAGAAAACGTGAAAGCTAATTTAACTAGGAAAAAAAATGAGAGAGACACTTACAACTCTATAGGAATTTAGAGGAAAAAAATAACTTTTATCTGGTGGAATTAATTATAGAATAATTCATTTGGGCAAGATGAGGTTTTTGACAGGTATAGAAAATCATGTGAGTAAAAGCATGGCAATATTCAGGCCTGAATGGTTAGGTAATATTATAAGAGGTTTAGTTTGAAATGAATGTTTGGAGCCTGAAAACAGGTGAGAAAGAGTCTTCTAGGATATGAAGGGCCAAAAAAAAAAAAAAAAAAATCCAGAATTATCTTCCAGGGGCACAGGCACCTTGTAGTGTAGGCTTTGCCGCTAGATGAGTGTTCTAGGAACCCATCTGTACCAATGTGCCAGCTGGCATTGTTGAGAGAGGCTGCATTAGGCTTCAGTGAATTTTTTGAAGATTCTCTCAATGCGTTTGCCCATTTCATGATGGCGATTTACGAGCTCACCTGCCCACATTGTGCTGTGTTCAGCAGTTTTTGACCAAAAATGTCATGACTCCCAGGCCTCACCCTGCCTATTCACCCTATCTTACCCCAAGCGACTTTTTTTTGTTTCCTCTAATGAAAAAACTCCTAAGAGGGAAACATTTTGCCAATGCAGAAGAGGTGAAACAAACAAACAAACAAACAAACAAAACAGCAGAAACACTAAAAGGCATCAAAATCAATGAGCTCAAAACCTGTTTTGAGCAGCAGGAAAAATGTCTTGATAGGTGCATTGCATCAAATGGAGAGTACTTTGAAGGTAACTGACGTTTAACCATGTAAGAATAAATACACAATTTTTATAAATAAATTCCGGTTTTTGTGTCCCCTCTTGTATGTTTCGGTCAGCAGTCGCTCCCCATGCCTGTAAATGCTGTGCACTCCACAAGCCAGCAGTGGAAGGGGAAACAGCTCCTGAAGTAGTCAAGTACTTGGGCTTAATTGGCACCATCTGGCTCTTTTCTGGATCAGCATTCTGTATAACTTGCTCAAGGTTTATAATTTCATGATATTCTCAGACTATTTTCACTGTTTATGAATTTCCTCCAAATGCCAGTTATTTGATGCCTCTCTAAATCTTAAAAATTCCCTCTTTATCCTCACTCTTCAAACAGATATGAGTTGAAAACACTTTCTCTCTCTCTGAATAGAAAATGTGAATGCACTGGGACTGGGAGGGTCTTGACAAGAACAGTAAAAGTTGAGCAATATCTTTAAAAAATGGTACTTCACTCCTGTCTATTAGCTGTTTTTCACTAGTCATTTTCTTTCTGTTGAAAGCATCAGTGTTTCTCCCCTTGATGTGGATATTTGCTGCTTTCACACCACTCAGCAATCCCTTCCCTCTTCTTAAAAATACTTCAGTTTCTGTTGGAAATTTAACTCTTTTCATTGAATATCGATGTGGTGAAATAGTAAAGCTGCAGGCCTGCCACCAACAGGGAGCCCCAAAGAGGTCCCTGGAGACTCTCTCTCTCTCTGTCTCTCGTGGATTCTTTCCTTCATTACTCTGGCTACACTGGAGACAGAGAGCAGACCAGAGTCCAGCCAGTTGGATGAACCGCCCCCCCCCCCGCCCCCCAAACTGCTGGCCATGGCGCCCTGGGCAAACTGCTTGCTGTTCCTTTTTAGAAGACCATCCCTGTACTTCCTACTTCCTTCTCCTTTTCAAGTGTAAGTCTCCAACTCCCCACCAATGATAATTTTGTTTTATTCTTCTGTTTCTTAAACATACTTAAGACCTTTGCACTTGCTTCTCTCTCTATCTGAAATTCTTGTCCTTCAAATCTTGGAAAATGCATGTACTGCATAGAAAAATTTTCATTTTCCTAGGCAATTAGCTAGGATTACTCAAAGGAGTTAAGTCATTGGGAGCACCAGAACTACAGAAGTGCCATTCAAAATATTAAATTACAACCTTACATTTTCTAAAACCTGGGAATATCATATATGTAGTTATCTAGATGGTATTTTCCTGGTTCAAACTCAATAAAACCTTACTATCTACATAAAATGTAATGTGTTCAAGACCTAAATTAGTTTTCTTGTCATGTATTCTTTTTTTTTTTACCTAGTTAAGTTTCCATCCAACTGAAAAACACACATAGTACATCTCCTAGGCTTTTCTGTCTCTATGCCTCAGCTCTGCTGTTTGGTTTATCTCAAATATCTTTACCTTCCTCTTCTTCCCCTCTCTTTTCTACATACATATTTTTAGATTAAAAACTACTTTTTCCACAAATCTTTCTGGACTGGCTACTCAGAGACTCTTCTTACTGAGTTCCCTATGCACTTTATGTCCACTCTTCCTATACAGGACTTACTACAAGGTAGAAAGTCATATTTGTAAGTGCGTGTGATGTACCCTACTAGACTCCAAGCTTCTCACTAAGGGGGCAGAAAAGGGGGTCTTTGTTTTGCATCACTGAAATGCCTGACATTCAAATATTTATTGAGTACCTCTTCTATGCAATGCATTATTCAAAGTGTTTCAAAGACAAAAGCGAATCATGTAATGCTAGATATTGTGATAACCTACATGCGAAACAATGACAGCTTGGAGGTAGATAATATCTGACATCTTTGTTTTTTTAAAAATGACCTAGAACTCACAGTCCAGCAGTAGGAAACTACAGATACAACAAGTTAAAGAAGAGAAATACTGAGAGAAAATAAGTATTAAAGTTGGAGGAATCTTATGTAAGAGAATTAATTCTGTTGAGGAGAATGAGGTTGGAGTAGGCTTCACAGAGGAAGCGAAGTAGTTTCATATAATAATTCAGTATATATTAGTGGAGAAAGTTATATTCATGGACGCATTTAACAAACTATCTCATGTTAGTTTTGTGTTGGTGGAGAAAACAATGCCTTGGATGATGTATAATCAAGAACATCTCTCCCAAAGTTTACATTTTGAATTTGAAGTTCACTATATGATTTCTACACCTTATTATTTCTGGTATAGAATTTTCTGAAATCAAGTCTAACACAGGGTGGGGCAAAAGTAGGCTTACAGTTGTGAGTATGCAAAACAGAGTTTATTCTTATATTATTATTTATTAATTATTTTACTATTTTCAATATGAATGACCGTAAACCTACTTTTGCCCCATCCTGTATGTTAGAAATGGACCAAAGAAGGGAAGCCATTCTGGAGCTAAAATCTACCATGGAAGATTCATTTAGTAGTTCATCAGAAATTAGCTACATTTAAATATATATATAAAATTCAACTATCAGAAACTCTCAGAGCATTGGTACTGGAAAGTAGAACCATGAGGACTGACCCTTCAACTCCATTCTCCATGAAGACCTCTTGCACCTCTGCCTTGTACCTGCAGGTAGTTGGTGATGAAGAAGTATTCATTCGTTTGAGAACTCAGCTGTCTACCAGGAAGCCGGTGGATCTGAGGCAGTAGCTCTTTAACCTGAAATGCCAAAGTCACTTTTTTCCTCATGAGAGGTGGAGCTACTCCTACCACGGTGAGGCTACCATGTTAATTTCCAACTGATCAAGAGTGACACCTGCTGGTTTAGGAAGAGAGAGACTTATTTGTCTAAAGTGACTATGAGACTGAATTAATTTGAATTAACTTGAATTAACTACAGGAAATTGTGGACAAACCCATTAATCCTAAACACCAAACTGGAATGACTTTGAGACCAAGCTGATTATTATGTGGAAATTCTCAAGATGATGACCACAATCAACATGTATTGGGATATAGACCTGGCAGCCATGCAGAAACATGGCCTCAGACTTGAGTACTCCTTAGAGAGAAGGCAAAGATGTCCTACTCTACCTGGCCCTCCTTGCCTCACTCCTGGATTAGAAGAGCACTCTCTAATTGCTGTTTCTTCCTTTAGTCTCATTTTGCTCCAACCCATCCTGTGAAAGCAACAAGAGCAATCCGTCACATCACACTCATGACCCGGAGCCGGAATGTGAGTCATGAGAATGGGAGCTGTGTGGTCTCACTGTAGACCCACTTGGATCCAGTGGCAGGACCCAAGCTCACGACCAGTTATACTCCAACAGGCAAAGGTGCAGGTGCCAAGGGTCTGACCTGACATGTTTCGCAGTGTAGTACCTGTGGGGCAGCAAGGCAAGTCTGTGGACTGGAACTCTCTCTCAGACCTCCAGCCCCTTGCTCCTGTTTTGCTCTTAACTTTACTTGTTGCTTTGAGTGCCTCCTGCCTGTCCAATTGGATCCCCAAGGCTATGCAGATTCCCTTTACTCCCATAGCTCTGCTCCTTGGTTACTCCCGAGTAAAGGAAGCCCATGCTTGGAAATTACTGATTCCCCCTGTTTCCATCTTATTTGGTACCTGCTGTTAGTCATCCTGGGAAAAGTGATATCAAAGTTAAGCTAAGTAAATCTGTATTTTCAATGAGAACATCTTGGCAGAGCATATACTTAACCCAAAGTAATGTATCATTAACTTGACCTAATGAGCATTGTACCAAAAGAGGAAGAAGTAAACCTTTTAGATGCTCTGGAAATTAATACATATTAATAATAATAATATTCATAATATTTACTGGTATTCACATGTATGAGACATAGAACCATACATTTGACTTCTCTTACCTTATAGAAGCATCTCAACAATCCTAATAGGTAGAATAGATTATGACTAGTTTACAGATGAGTATAGAATGTTCAGAAAATATAAGTAACATGATTCACACAGTAAATACCTGGTGAATCTGGGATCTCAGTCAGGGTCTTTCTAATTCAAAATCCACCCACTTAATCGAATATGCTCTCTCGCATGTTTCGCCTAAGGTTGGCCCAGATCATCAGTGACACCTAATTGCTTAAACTAAGGGGGCAAAGGTATAGGTTTCACAGGTAACACTTCAAAGGAACAATATAATAAAAAACAGTCATGTAAACTATGAAACACCTATATCTGCTAATTATTATTTTAAGAGGAAGAATGTACATAAAGTTCTAGGTTTTCTATAATTCTATAGGCAGTATGGAGTGAACGGAAGGTTCAGCATGGTAGGAAGCTGAGAACAAGACATGTCCACAGGCACAGTGAGTTCTCTTTCTGTGGAAGCATGTTCACGTGAGCACAGAGGAGCTGGTCTGGATTTAGTTAAACTACGCCTGCCCTATTGCTCCTCCTTCGGTCAGCCAGTCTCACTTATTGCACGTTTGGTGTCACCAACATTGCCTTAGGTCCTTCATGAGGATAACACCATAGTCATTTTGTAAAACAAAAACCAAAAAATTCACTAGGCGAGATATTTACTGGCTTCACTTGTTAAAGTGACATAAAAAGTATACAAGAAGAACTTCACTCTATACCATCCCCATTCTCCCTTTCTCTTCACCCCCACAGACAACCATTCATCAACAGTTTTTGTTTACCCTTCCATTGTTACTTTATGCACATACAAGCAAATATAAATATATATTCTCATTTTCCCACCTTTGGAGACTAAATGGTACCATATATGCTGTTCCTCAAACTCATTTTTTTCTTAAACTTACCCTAGCAATCTCTCCTTATCTGTCTGTCATCTGTCTACTGAATAGCATGTGGAATTCTTTTGAGTTTTAACTTACCTGGGCAACATACTGAAAATAACAAAAGACTGGCACCCATTTCTGAAGATGAGGAATGATAACATGAATATGAGAGGATTTCGGAGAAAGAAGAGATCGCAGATGGGATGGGCATCAAGAAAATACCTTGGGAGGTCAAGACAAGAAGAAACACCATTGCTTTAAAGGGTAACGAAGCTGCCACACAGCTTCCTTAATCCACAGGCAGGTGAATTGCTTATTAATGTCAATGTAATGGTTTTTACGTTTTCTCAGTTCGCTGCCTCAGTCCCCATTTAGAGTCAAGCCAAGAAGCACAAACACTGTGTTAATTGGTACATTTTCCTGTAGAAACTAATTATAACTCCATGCTGTCAAAACAAAGCAAGTTGTTAATGACACTTTACCTCACGAAATAGAAATAAAACTATTTTGCCACAAAGGAGGATGCTGGGATTTAATCATGACTATGAAAATAAAGAAAACTACCGGAGGGGACCCATTCTGGGCCCATTATGCTCACCTGGAGCTCTGTGGTTGGGGAAGATGGGAGCGGGGAGGGAGGGAGCATCTTTCCTGGGCTTGGGCTTCAATATCCCAGAGAAGAGGACTGAGATTGACAGTTCTTGGAGCAGGCACTCAGGACCCCTCTCTGACTGTGTCACAGATGTGCACACAGCCATTCTGTAAACTGTTTGAAAGCAGCCGTTCATTTGTTTAACAAATGTTCACTGAGTGTCTACCAGGTGCCAGGCACTGTGCTAGGTGCTGGGCACACAGCAGGGATAAAACAATGAAAACAAAGAAAAGTGGGCAAACGAGACAACGCAACAATAACAACAAAACCCCTGTTCCCATGCCATTCACATCCCATTGCACAGGATAGACAATAAATAAGGTAAATAAACAAAATATAGAGTTGTATGTGTGTGTGTGCCAGATGACAGTAAGTTTCACAGAGAAAACAGAAAGTAAGAGAGTTGGATCAGGAGTGCAGACTACAATTTAAAACAGGAGGTTGGACTGGGACTCACAGAGAAGGAAGGGAGAGATTAAACCCTGGGTGTCTAGAAAAGGAGAAAAGAGAGCAGAACCAAAGCTGCCGTTCCTCCAGGAAGGTTTGCAAGGCCATACAGACTGTTAAGATGAAGAAGTATGTCTGCACTGTTTGCTGTAACCACTTACCCAGACAGTAGGTGCCCGAAGGATGAACTCACGTGGCAGAGGGCCTCCAGGCCTCAGCTCCAGCCCTGTGGCCAGTGTTCACTCTCACTGGTCCATACCTGAGGATGCTGGTTAAGTATTAGAGTACCATCTCTGGACCAAAGGAACGGTAAGTACAAACACTCGAGGCAGAGCACCTGGGTGTTTGACACGTGGAGGCAGGAAGCCACATGGCTGGAACAGAGTAAATGAAGGAGAGGAGAAGGAGTACACTGTAGAAGAAATGGAAGATTCTGTAGAGCCTGAAGGCCATTGGAAGAGCTGTGGGGTTTGCTCTGAGATAAGAAGCCATTTCTTATTTCAGAAATGGAGGTTTTGAACAGGGAAGGGCCATGATCTTACTTAGGTTCTGGAAAGGATTACCTGTCTGCTGTGTTGAGAATATGCTCAGAAAATGCAGGTGGAAATACAGTCTAGTTAGGGAGGCTACCGCCTGTTTCCAGGCACAGCATGATAGGCTGCCTTCATTTCCAGGGCCTTAACAAGTTACTACACACCTGGTACCTTACAATGGGAATTTACTCTATCACAGTTCTGGAGGATACAACTCTGAAACCAAGGTGTTGCTAGGGCCATAATCCATCAGAAGGATCCAGAGAAGAATCCTTCCTTGCCTCTCTTCCAGCTTCTGGTGGCTTCATGCGCCCCATGGCTTGTGACAGCATCACTCCAAACTCTACATCCATCTTCATGTGCCTGTCTTCCCCTAGTCTGTCCCTCTGTATCTCTGATGCCAAATCTCCCTCTCCTTTCTCTTATAAAGACACCAGTCATGAGATTGGCAGCCCGCTCTGATCCAGGACAGCCTCATCTTAACTTGATCTCTGCAAAGACCCTATCCAAATAAGGCCACATTCACATGTACTGGGGATAGGATTTAAACATATCTTTAAGGGGCACACAACTCAACCCACTCTAATAGCTTAGACCAGGGTGGCAGCCGCAGATGGATATGGAAAGATGTGTCTGACTCTCAGCATGTTTTGAAGGCACAGCTAATAAGATTCTCTAAAAGTTTGGAGATGTGGGACAGGAGAGAAAAACCAGCAGACAAATTTAATTTCAAAGTTTTTGTTTTGTGCACCTGGAAGGATGAAGTTGTAATCTAGGGAAATGGGAAAGAGTGAAGCCCATGGGTGGGAGGGAGTAGTTTTAGGGGTTAGAGCAGAAATAAAGGGCTCAGTTTTGAATATGTAAAGTTGAGATACCTATTAAACATCAAACTAAAGGATGAACAGGCAGTTAGATTCTGTCTCCTAGTTTTTACATATTCCTTATAACCTACCCATTGTGAGGCATGGCAGATGTCTTAATACATGTATACATGTATGAGTAAATAAATCAATGACTACAAGTAGAAAAAACAGTTAAAACAATAACTGTTTTGTAAAACTTATGATGAAATGGTTCTTATTAAGAACAGAAACTAATATTTGTACATCCTTTCCAGTTTGCAAATTGCTTTTTGCCTGTCTTATTTAACTATTTCTTAAGTAAGTGATCTATAAATGCTATAATCTGTCTTGCAGTGAGCAAAATGAGGACTAGAGAGGGTAACAAAGCTCACCCACAGAGGAAAGTGAAGAATGGGACTTCAACCTCAGCCTTCTGACTCCTCAACCTTTTCACTACACAGAATTCTCAGGGATGTATATTCTACTTGGGAGATTGGTGATTCTGTTCCCACTGATATTCAGAAATTTCTTATGCGAGACTCAGCATCAAAAAATTACCTTAGTTTGTAGCAAATGGTCTTCAGGTCACATTTAAAAAAAATCCTTACCCAAGGATATGTTTATTAATTTTAAAGAGAGAAGAACAGAGAAAAACACCAATGTGAGAGAGAAACATCAATTGGTTGCCTCCCGTATGCACCCTTACCAGGGATTGAACCTGCAACCTAGGTATATACCACGACCAGGAATTGAACACGAAGCCTTGAGGTGAACAGAATGATACTCTAACCAATGGAGGCACTCAGTCAGGCCTTCAGATCATGCTTTTTAAAGGACCAATCTCTTTTCACTTGAAAGTGGTGACAGAGTTTAGAAGTAACTTTCCTAAATATATATATTCTGTGTCTTTCCTATAAAAATGCTAGATAAGTTGTACTTCGACACTGTATACTTCTACACTGACATGTAGTATAACAGTGCTGATTGGAGCACTTATCTACAACAAAGAAATGCCCCCCTATACTCTCAGCAAATAGAGTACTCTGGAAATTTGGAAATTTGCATTTTTAGTTCCACCCTTCTCACCAACCCTTTGTGAAACTCCATGAAGCCACAACTATTCTGGCAGAAGTAAAGTGAGTGGTTGATACTTGACGATCTCAAGACAGCACAACAGGGTGGTTTAGACTGCACACAAGCTCTGCAATCAGACAGAACTGGGTTCAAACCCCTAGTCTACCATATGCTGGCTAGGTTAGTTTGGGCAATTATCATCTGTTAGCCTTCATTTCCTGACCACTAAAATGGAAATAATGCCTACTTTACATCATTGTTGTGTGGGTTAAATGAGATAATGTATGAAAAACACCTGGCACAGTGCCTGGCATATCAGAAGAGGTCAATCAGTTGGCTACTACTTCTACTGTTACAATACTGTACAACCTTGCCCTTCAGAAAATGTATGGTACCTATAACACAGGTGGAAACCAGATAATGCAGTCAAAAGCATATGAAATAAAAGCTATGATGCCTCATTTCTCCAATTTACTGGCTCATTTATGACCTGTACTTTCCTTCTCTCTGTCTTAATTGACTGATCTTTAAAATGGGCCACATAGCACTTCCTGCTGCCTTTACAAACATGCAGGATAATTAAAAACTATGTTATTCACAGGCCCCGTTCCCCTAATATTGTCAGTTACTCCTTCCCTTTACATCATTAGTTAGATTTAGGCATCTTGAAAAATCTTTTATCTTTGAATTAGAAAGAAATATGAAAAGTCAGTTAAGTGTTAAATGCAGCAAATTGTGACATCGGAAAAATAGGCAAAGCTTTGTTTCCATAGTAAAACTTAGTTATAACTAGAATTGTTTAAAAAAACACAGGCTAGCCCGGCTGGTGTAGCTCAGTGGATTGAGCACGGGCTGGGAACCAGAGGGTCCCGGTTCGATTCTCAGTCGAGGCACATGCCTGGGTTGTGGGCCAGGTCCCCGGTGAGGGCCATGTGAGAGGCAACCATACATTGCTCTTTCTCTCTCCCTACTCCTCTCTCTGAAAATAAATAAATAAAAAATCTTTAAAAAAAATAAAAATAAATAAAAATAAAAATAAAAAAGCACAGGCTATATCCAGTAACACACAAGTGTAGATGCCCTGGATGTCACCTTCATTTCTCATGTTGTGAACAATACTGTTGCTTATAAAGAAAAAAAAAAATAAGACATTTTCTTAACCGAGTGGGAAGCTGAGATAGAACAGCATAGACAATAGATACATTTAGGCGGACACCAGATTCCAGAACTATAGCTGTTTGCTTAATTGGGAGTTGAGGATCCAGGGCAAATGTTTCCCAACAGTGGGTAACTACAAAAGAATGTGGGTGTTCCTCTCCACTACGTAGGCAAGTCAAATACAGTTTTTTGGCTCCTTCTGACATGCTCTACTACTCATAATTAGTTTTCTGCTTATTACACTGCCTTGGAATTGGTCTTCAATAAATGTTTGTTGGGTAAGGAAGTGGAAATCATCCAGTTCATTTGAGTTCTATGCTTTATTTTAATCTTCAATAAAGCATGACTGTGGTCTGCCCTCCATTAGAGCTACTCACGCATGGGCTGTTTTCTACCCAGCAGACAAGGCTTAGTCATTTTGAAATCCCAAATACCTTGAATGTAGTAGGAACACAATACATAGTTTTGCAGTTGTGTGAGATCAAATGGCTTTCAAACCCCTTTAGTGTGACCCTCAGGGGAGCTGACACCCAACCTTCCCTTCTGCCAACACAGATGCATCTATGAGGAGCCTGTCTGTGCTCCCTGGTCACTGCTCACCAGAGATTTTCAGAGCACCATTCCCTGCAAGGCAGATCAGTAGACACACTGATGAACCAGGCGAGGCTTCTGTCTTCAAGGAGCAGCACATAGAGATAAACAGGAGAGAAAGAAAGAAGGGGGATCTTGTGGTAGCAAAGAGTAAAACCATGGCTAGAGGATACTGCTATGTCAAGGTGATTTGTCATATAGAAAAGTGTTTACACTGAACATAATAAAGATAAACAGGTGAGACTTTCATTTGTAAAAGGTGTACGGCCAGCAGTTCCTGATGCAACACATCCTGACTCCCCATTTCAGTACCAAGAAGACAGAAAAAATGAAAACTGGCCACTAATACTGAAAGGAAACCCACAGCTGGAATCTAAGATGATTTTCTTTTCTTTTTTTAAAATTTTCTTTAAAGACTTTATTTATTTATTTTTAGACAGAGGGGAGGGAGAAAGAGAGGGAGAGAAGCATCAACATGTGGTTGCCTCTCACACGCCCTCTGCTGGGGACCTGGCCCACAATCCAGGCATGTGCCCTGACAGGGAATCGAACTAGCAACCCTTTGGTTCACAGGCTGGTGCTCAATCCACTGAGCCACACCAGCCAGGGCTAAGATGATTTTCCACTATACCCAAGATCAACGAAGCTGGTTTAGGAAACTCAATTTGGAAAAACTGTATCTGTACTTTATTTCCTGAAATAGTCTTTTTAATTACAGAAAGATGCCAGTAGAACCTATTTTCCACCACTGCCTGCTACCTAGTTCAAAGACCTGGAATCTCCACCAAGAGGAAAACTGGTCAGCCTTTCATGCATGGCTATAACTTTTGAAGATCCTATGTGCTCCCACTTTTCTGTATTCATCTGTAAACAACTTTCATAAAATAACTGGCTAGAAGGGAGTAGTGGAGACTGGTTCTGTTGCATTGAATCCTGACACAGGATTCCTAGAAAGATAGAAAAGCCCAGGAATAATGCATGCTAGAAATTGTGGTTTTTGAAAATACTGCATTATTATCAAAGAACCAGACAGTGTGTGTAAGAGAAAATGTTAGTCACCTATAACAGAGCCACACTAGATACATGGCTATATGACATTGGGAACTAAGCTGTAAGTTAGAAGCAACCACCATAAAAATTTATAAGAAAATCAGATCAACACCCAAGGGGATAATGATAGGGACAAGGGAGATCCATACAATCTGGCAATGAAAAAATACCAGGTTCCTAAAGTTTTCCCCTTGATTGAGGATGAGTTAAGAAGACCTAAAACCCACCAAGGGTCCTACGAAAAAACTACAAAACAATGGCAAGCAAAAGTCATTCTGGAAGTTTGGGAAAAACAGACTTCTAAAAATGATTAATACAGAACTCAGAGGAAAAGTTTTATATTACGTGACATTATTAATAAGATTCTAGAAGGTATGGTCTAAATGAAACAGGCACAGAAAGTTATCAGGAGAATAAGCTGAGATGAAAACAGGATGCTGTATAAACATAGTGGAGATGAAAAGGGAGCTGGATAATATTAAGAATTGCAAGGAGACTAAAATTGCAACGAGCCTATCAAAATGTGTATTGAGATAGGAAAATCAGGCTTGTCAAGATAGAAAATTAAGTCAGTAATGTAGAGGACTCACTTGGAAATGCTTTCTGAGGATACAGAAGAAAAATACAAGAAGATCAAAGAATGAAAAAGAAGGTGGTACAGGGAAAAGAAAGAACAGAGATACCTGAGAATTACAGGATTTCTTGGGGAGCAAGCTAAAACAATTGGAGCACTAGAGTAAGAAGGAACTGACAGTAAAGGAAATTTTTCAAAGACGAAAGAAGAATGGAATAGCGTAATAGAAAGTAATGGGTAATAGTAATTGTAAAGATTTCTTGAGCATTTACTTTGTCAGGCATTCATCTTATTAATCCATATCAATTTCATTAACTGACAACTATATAAAATTATAGTCTCCACTATATCAATAAAGATGGCAACTGACTCACATAGAGGCTAGCTAACTTGCCCAAGTTCAAAGAAGCAAATACCAAGGTCAGGACTCCATGCCAGCGGGTCTGGATCCAAAGCCAATGCTTCTAACAATGAAAAGAAGTCAGGTTTTGAAAAATCTCTGCAAACATTGGTAGTTCTCCAAGTAAAAAAATAATCTGGCAAAAATACTGGAGTGAAAATAAAACAGTAAAAACAAGCAAACAGAAGCAAGTCACCTAGTAGGAACAAAAATCAAGCTGACCTAGTATTGCTTAAGTTTCAGGGAAACAGCCACATTCAGACATACCAAATGAGGTCATGTCATTGACCCAGGAATTGCATTTCTAAGATTCTAGCTTAGGGACTTGATGATCATATTTAATATTATTATGTAATAATATATATTATGTGATATAATCATCATCTAGTCATCTATATGTACTTCTATATAACATATAATTTATGTCAAAATTATATTTATCACCATTATTTATAATAGCAACATTCCAGTGATAAGCGCCTAAGAACTAAGATATAGTTAAGTAAAATTATGTCTTTATGTATAATGAAATTAGAGGGGTGGGAAAAAATATGGTTACATTTATGAATACATGAAATAGAGTTTATTCTTATATTATTATTTATTAATTAATATATTACTTATTGTATTACAACTGTAAACCTACTTTTGCCCACCCCTGTATATAGAGTCATTTAAAATATGTTTTGGAAGACTTTTTATGAAATTGAAATAGGTTCCTATTAGAATGTTAAGAGGAAGAGGAACAAATGGACAACTACATACAGTTTGGTTTCAATTTTTATGATAAAAACGTGTTAGCAGTAGTGAGATTCAGGTGAATTTGATAAATTTTGTATAACAATCATGCATAGTTTTAAACTCAGATAAAAAGACAGACCCTTTGCAAATGCTCAGTGGCAAATGCCATCTTGACTAAGCAAAGAAGAGGCCAATGATGGTAGAGCAAGGACCTTTGACCCCGAGGGCTTAGCTCAAGCACTGGCTCTGTCCTCAGTAACTGGAGGACTTCAAGTCTAGTCCATAAACTTTGTAGAGTTTCCACACTGGAAAAAATGGTTTCTCCCATTGCGAAAATGGGGATTACTGTCTTTCATTCTCACTATTATTCTTTTCCAAAGAATCAAATGAAAATAATATGAAAGCTATTTGTACTTTCTCAGCTTTATGAATACAAAGCACTATATTTAGGAATCATTTGTTATTATTTTGGGGAGTCCAGCACCCTTTGAATATTCCCCCTATGGTTGAAGAATTCCTCACCTTTTGAGTCCACGTTTCTCTAAGACAGACACTGGAAATTTATTTCTGAATCTCTCTTGCAGTTGGACCACAGGCAGGTGACAGGGTTCACCAATCAGGTGCTTCCACATGTGACGCAGAAGCAGGCAGAGAGCAGAATTCCTTCCTAACAGCGGAGGCCAGCTTCCAGGGACAGCAGAGGAGGAGGTTCTGGGTGGTGCCCATGGATGAAACAGTTCGCTGGAAATGTGCCTGCCAGTCACAGATTTGAGACTTCTGTCTGTGCAGTCTCCACGCCTGTGAGTTACCCGCAGTCTTAAATAGACTATTTTTCTATTTAAACTAGCTAGAATGGATTCTGTCTTGGTCCCTGCAAACATCCTGGATTTGAGTTCTGCTCCAACTAGTGATCAACAAAAGGCATACACTCTCTCCAAGCCTCAGTTTCTCCATGCATTATCTTATTAAATGACCACAATAACCGTATGAGATTGGTCTGCTTTCTTCCAAGACTCCATTCATACTCCACTGAGGCAATACTTATGCCTTCCTCATTCTCAATTGAAAGTCATGCTAACTAGCCTATCTCCCCTCCCCTTCTATTTGCAAAGACAGGCAACTTTGGGCCAGAGGATGGCAGTGAATCAGAATCCTAGAATTTGGGAGCTGGGTAGGATTTTAAAGAATTTCTAGGTCAACCACTCATCTGTTACATTAGAAGTCAACACTGGGAACTTGTATGTTGACATTGTACTTCCAATGCATACAAACAGTTGAACTTATCCCAGGCCTATTTATTGCCACAAATGTGGAGTGAGTCATGAAATTAATCAAACGTTTTGTCTAAACGTCACCTAGTTTGTGCACTCTTGATAAATTGAATGAAGTGAATGGCAGTTCATAGACTGGAGAAGATCATTCAAAGACCCATTCCAGAATATAGTAGAACACTCTTATGGGTCATTTCCTGAGAAAAGCTGGCCTGGCTCTTCACTTTTGCCAATCACTATCACCTTCACTGACAAGATGATAGCTAACAACTCAAACAAAATTGGTGAACAAGCCAGACTTGGTAATAATGCAACTGTACCTAAACAAAACAAACGAACAAAAAACCCTCATAGACACAGACAACAATAAGATGTTTACCAGAGGGAAAGGGGGTGGGGGGAGGTAGACGAGGGTAAAGGGGGGTGGGTAAATGGTGATGGAAGGAGGCTTGACTTGGGGTGGTGAAGACACAATACAATATACGATGATGTATTATAGAGTTGTGCTCCTGAAACCTATATCATTTTATTGACCAATGTCACCCCAATAAGTTAAAAAAAATTAAACCCCCCCACAAAATTATATTGTCCAAATTATTCCAAATTGGAGCTTATGTAGTTCCTCCTAAGTGAATTATTGACTAATTTGTCTAGATTTAGAAAGCTTCCACTTAAACTTTTCTATGTATATTTATAACTACACACTTCTCTCTGAATGGTTGTCCTTTGCCCTGGGTAGCATTTCACACTAAATGTAACACAGAGGATCTGTCCCTTTGCTTGCCTAAATTTTTTTACTGTGGGCTCTAATTTTCTGGTTGAAGGCTCCCAGTCAGTGACCATGTCTTGCTTTCAAAGCATCTTGTTTTTTTATTTTATGAATGTGGCTGACACAGATGCCACTTGGCACCATGCAAAGATGCTATGGGCAAAGAAAGGCTTTGCAGATGAAGACCGAAAGCAGGGCTCAGACTCAGAGACCCTCCACGCCCGGCTTTCAGCAGCTAGGGATGGCAGTTCCCATCCGTCCTTAGAATCACCGTCTCAGAGGTATCTTCACCATTGCTCTGAGGCAGACATCTGGGGATGGGATTTAACTGAGGACTCTCTCTACCCAGTGAACCACTTGGTTTCATCACATGTGTTCTCCGATCCCCAGAGATGCATGTGCATGCACATGCACACACACACACATACAATTAAACAGTGCTGGTCTGCGTACTGTCCACACGTAGACAAGTGTATCCTCAGTGACTCTTTTTTTTTTTAAAGATTTTATTTTATTTTATTTTATTTATTCTCAGATAGAGGAGAAGGGAGGGAGAAAGAACAATGTATGGTTGCCTCTCACATGGCCCTCACTGGGGACCTAGCCTGCAACCCAGGCATGTGCCCCAACTGGGAATCGAACCGGGACCCTCTGGTTCCCAGCCCGCACTCAATCCACTGAGCTACACCAGCCGGGCAATCCTCAGTGACTCTTCCCCCAGCTCTGCATTGTGGCTTGGTCCCCAATCCCACATGGCTCTCTCACACTGCCCAGATATGCCTCTCACGGCTCCCCTTTCACAAGCTAAATCAAAAACTCCTCCCAGTATTGAAAAACCACTCACATGAAAACTTTCAGACTTGACGCCCCTACTCCTCCTGTTACCCTCTGAACTTCTGTAACTCTCCCTCAGTCACCCATGACTTGGGAACCTGGCCTACCTGTCCTCCAGCACTACTTCCGTCACACCTGCTGACCCCACGTGTTGACTTCTCAGTTTCTTAGCTCAAGCGATCACTCTCCGCCTCGCCGCAGCCGCCCTCTCACATGGGTGCTTCCTACATCTTTCTATCACCAGACACTGTGCCACTCTTTAAACCTCTGTTTCAAACTTCGAACTTGCTGGTCATATTTCCAGTACGTTCATGCTAATATTCCCTCGCCAACAGGTCTCTGACCTCACTGAGTTCATGATGACATTACAACAGTTTTAATGACTTGCCAGCCCTCTATGTCCTAACTTCCCCCTTTATCCAGCCCAAATCCCATGGTGCACAACTAAAATAACCGTTAAAACACCTTAACTTCTTTGCCTGACTCTCCTTATGTTATACTTGCCGGACAAACACCAACGATAATTACAAATACACTGTGAATATACATTATCTTCCACACAGATAAATTTTATTGGAGAAAATTAGCCAAACATACCAATGGGACTCACTTCAAATTTATGATCAAAGATATCAGATGGGCACTCAATAATTCAATAAGTGTACAGCAAGAATTCTGTACACTTCTCTAGTAAATTAACTTTCCCACTATTCAAGACAGCTCTTTCATGCTTTCCTTTTCCTCCAATCTCCACCATATCTTTCTCCCTACATTCAGTTGATATCTTTGTAGTAATATCAGCACTGGATACCACCCCATCTCACCTATGAGGGAAATGGATTTTTATCTGACACAATTGGGAACCACACTTGATCCATAACTCAAAAGTGCTAATTAGCCCTGGCAAGTGTGGCTCAGTTGGTTGGAGTGTAATCCTGCAACTGAAGGGTTGCAGGTTTCATTCCAGGACAAGGCACTTACCTAGGTTGCAAGTTCAATCCCTGGTCCAAGTGCATATGATCCTCGGTCCGGGAACATATGGGAGGTAACTAATCAATGCTCCTCTCTCGCATCGATGTTTCTCTCTCTCCCTTCCTCTCTCTAAAAAGCAATGAAAAAATGTCCTAAGGTGAGGGTAATAAATAAATAAATGCTAATTAAAATTGGATAATGTTAAAATCTAATTAGCATACACATATTCATTCATTTGCCAATCTTTTGTAGAACCAAGACTACAGTTCCGGTGTACCTTTTGCATACTTTGTATTATCTATGAGTTTTAGCTTTGGTTTCTTTAAAGTACAGTGGAGCAGAGAGATGTTTAAAGATGATCTGAGGTCATTGTCCTAGATTTTCACAAGTTCACTCAATCTTTTATAGTTCTCTTGATAACAATGGGACAGCAATATTTTCAGCAACTTACTAAAAAGTCTACCCAAAGCAGTCAGCTAATTTTTCATAACATTTTTTGCATGATTTCCTCATTTTGTATAATATTTCATTAAAGTTTCATTAATTACAGTAATGCAGACAATAAGATGTATTGGTCTATTAGGGCTGCTGTAACAAAATACCATAGACTGGGTGGCTTAAACAACATAAATTTATTTCTCACAGTTCTAGAAGCTAGAAGTCCAAAATCAAGGTGTTGGCAAGTTTGGTTTCCTGTGAGGCCTCTCTTTGGCTTGCAGATGGCCACCTTCTGCTGTGTTCACACAAGGCCTTTTCGCTCTGTCTGCATGCTCTTGGAGTCTCTTCCTCTTCTTTTTTTTTTTTTCTTTCTGCTCGAGTCTCTGTTTATTTGTTTACAAATGTTCTCAGTGGTCAGCCTACTGCACAAGTTCATTGCTAGACATCTATATCCCAAAGAAGAAAAATATTAAATCCAAGAAACATCCTGCAAAGTCTAGGTTTGCAATCTGCCTAAGAAGCTGCAGATACACAGCCGGGCTGGGGCGAGGAGTGTGCAGAGCACCAAAACCACTCTTCCGCTGCCCACTGGTATGTTTCCCTGACTCTATGACCCTGTGCAGGGACGAGGGTCCTTCCCGCCAGGAAACGCACATCTTCCATCCCGTCCTGGAGTCCTGGAGCGGTCTCCATGCACTCAGTCACAGTGGACACGATGCTGGACACGCCTTTCCAGGACCATCTTCGCAACTTTTATTTTTTCTCTCCATGAAGTGGTTTTCTGAAGGACACTAGTCGTATTGGATTAGGACCCCACCCAGATGACCCACCTCAAAGATCCTATTTCCAAAGGTAGTCACATTGGTGGTTAAGACTTCAACAGATGAATTTGGGTGGAGGGGGGTACAATTCAGTCTATAAATTAGGCAGTAGCAGGTTGGGAAATGACCACAATGACCTCTTTGTAAACAGTAGATCAAAACGGTGAACACAGTAGCTCACGCATTTCAGAGTGTGAAAATCCAGCCATAGGGGTCCTTGCTTTACAAAGAAATGGAGAAGGACAGTTAATCCAGTCTCAAGTTAAGTGGCAGAAGTGGAGGTTGATTAAGAGAATTTCAATTGTGCCTAGTTAATCTGCATGATCAGTTTCTTCTCTATTAAATAAGTTACATCTCTATGCAATGTTTTAAAATAATAAATCTTTTTTAAAGCTTATTTTTAAGGAACTCTTTTTTGACCTTTTGTCTAATCTAGTTCTCTTCTCTCTCCTCCCTTCCCTTTTCCCTTCCTACCTACCCTCTCTTTTTCTCTCCCTCATCACCAAACAGCTGTCCATACTCACTGTCAGCCCGCCCCTCTGCACTTTTCATTCTTTGCATCCACACTTATTCAGTATTTTTCCCACCTCTAACTCCACTGAACATAAATGGTCCCTCTTAAAGTCATTGATTATCTGCTTCTTGCCAAATTCAGTGGTCAATTCTTCTGTTCTGTCTTAAATTTTCTTCAAATGTCTGTATAGTCAATTGTTTCCCCCTTTCAAAAATGTTTTCATTTCTGGTGTTACGGCATCCCTTCTTCTGTTTTTTCCCCTACTATCAATTAGACCTCTGACCTGGGCGTGCTCGTAGCTCTGTCCTCAGTCCTCTTTACTTCCATTCTTTCCTTAAGGTAATTCTTTTCCCACCCTATAGCTTCGAAAACCACTTTTACATGGATAATTCTGCTGCGTCTCTGGGCCAGGTGTCTGCTCTCATGAGCAGACTCATGTATCTAACTCCCTACTCAACACCTCCGCCTAGATGCCTAGCAGTCGTCTCAAAGGTAAATGGACCAAAATGGGATCCTTGCTCTCCACTCACACCACCGACATAGCAAAACCCTCTTCTTCAAATCCTTTCCATCATGGGCTACCATCTAACCAGTTACTCAGGCCAATGACATAGGAGTCACTCATGTTTCCTCTTTGTCCCTAACATCCTCCATCTAATTCATCAGAAAGTCCTGTTTGTTCTTCTCCAGCATCTATCCTGAATCCTAGCACTTCCTGCCACCTCCCTGCTACCACTCCTGCTGCAGGTGGCTGGCTCTCTCCTCGGTCACTTCCACGGCCTCGAAGCCATCCCTATGCCTCCATTCTTGCCACCATGCCCCTGACCCCCACCATTCCATCCTCTACACAGTAGGGAAAGCTTTTATCTTTTTCCTAAAATGTAAATTGAATCATGTCGCTCCCCTACGATCACATTCTCGAATGGTTTCCATGATTTTTGAAAAAAATCTAAGTGCCTCTTCGGGACTACAAGGTGATCTCACCTTTACTGACTTTTTTGCCTCATGTTTCTTCATTCTCTCCGTCACCCTCAGCTGTCAGCCAAGCTGGCCTTCTCTCTCTGCCTCAAACATACCAAATTAATTCATCTTGGAGCATTCTCTCTCCAAATCTCTCAAGGTTGCATTCTAATCACTCAGCTGTCAATTCACCTGCCACCTCCTCGAAGAGGACATCTGATCACCTTAAAGCAAGCAGCCCACCTAGGCTCTACCTACCACTGTATTTTATCTTTCATGTAGCACTTACCAGCACCACATAGTATCAATTTAATGTTTTCATTTATGCGTTTATTTTCTGCCTCCTCACCTGAATGCAATCTTGAATGCAAGGCTACTGTATGCCTTACCACTATATCCATAGTACCTGGAAGACGGACCTGCTATAGGAGATACACAATAAATATTTCTTTTCTGATTGAATAAACATACATGACTACGATGACTAATTACATCATGTAATATATTTTCTTTCCTAAGAGCAGGCAAAATCTTAAGCCAAAGGAATTTAATTGTATACCTGAAATCGAGGGTGTTGGTATACTGGATGGAGGAGGAAGCAAAGAGGAATGGCTGCCCAGGCTGGACCGATCAGACCACGTGCGCCTTCCTGGACTGTGTGCTTCTTGCCCTTGCGGTCTGCCTGTGGGAGTCCAGTCCTGGTGAGCTGATGGCTTGGACCTCACACGGCAACCCTGTTCTCCGTGATCTAGGAAACCTTTCTACTTGCTCTATCCCTGCCTCTCCCCAGAGTGTCTCACTGGGAGCTCCTTTCCCTTCGGCCCTCAGAACCGGCTATATAATTTCTGGGGTCCAATGCAAAATGAAAATGCAAGGATCCTTGCTCAAAATTATTAAAAATTTCAAGATGGTGACAGCAGAGCATTGAATCAAGGGTGTGACCCTGCAAGCACAGGGCCCTAGGTGGTGGCATAGGTCACATGCTCATGAAGTCAGTCCTTTAGGTCCTTCTTTTTCAGCCTATGGGCCCGTCTTCTCTCCCATGCATCCTCTCACGTGCTCCAGTTTCCCCCTCAATCCTGACTTCTCTCTTCTTATTCCAATACCAAATGTAACCCTCATCCAGTATGTGACAGACAAATACGGAGTGAACAGAATAATGGACAATGTGAGCTGGGAGCTTGAAAAATCAGTGAATGAGAGTGGAGAATAAAGTATGGGAGGGAGGGAAATAAAAGTGCTTGCTCATATTGTGCTGGATAACAATCGCCCATAGTTAAAAACCCCGGGATTTTTACGTTTTGATGTCTTTACAATTCTCCCAATTAGTTTTGTTCATAAAAGGGATTAGACACATAGTAAAACATGGTGCTTTGTAGTAGTTAATTAGCTTGACATTTATTGTGGTCATGAATTTCATCTTTTTTATACTGCCTAAGGGAGAAAATCCATTTTGTTATTCCAAACTCACTGAGTCTATCTTCCTTAATTTGCACATGAATTGAGCTGTACAAATTTTCACTGTTTCTTTGCCTATTTCTTCCCACTGGGAGAGGCTCATTCTGAAACCGAGTTTGTACATGAGGAATGAGGCCCCGCTCGCTGCCAGCAGGCCTGGAATCTGGCTGTTCAGTGCATCCAGGGCTTGAGCGAAGCTTGGGTAAAACTAAAGAAATGGAGTGAAATATTGGGGCAAGCAGAGCGAACTGTGTGGACTCAGAGACCACAGGGTCAGTGTTTTCTTTCCAGTGGCTCCCTATACTTGATGGGTCAATGCAGTTGTCTTCTCTTCCTGTCTGGCATTTCTTCAAATGGCATTTATCACTCCTGAGAGGTGGTCAGGTCACTAGAGGTAATGTTTTCAATTCTTTAAAGGTTTCAAGGAATCACACTTTCATATGAAAAATGAATAGGCTGCTGCTTCTTTCTTTCTTTCTTTTTGGAACTTCACAGTGGCCTTTCTCCTTTTCCCCCAACTTCCCAGTGATGCTTTTTTATTTTTTAAACATAGTCTGTCTCTGACCTATTTTGGTGACTTGGATCACCATGGAGATGCCTGAATTCCTAATTTAAAATACCTTCTTCCCAATTCAAACTACCCATTTACTTTAACAGAAAAAGTTGACTGACACTGAAGAATATTTTTGAGATGCCAGAAAACCAGAACGTAAATTACCTGAGGTGACACTGAGAAGCAACAAATGCACATTGGCACCACCTGTTCTTCGGTAACCCGTCCTTAGTTCTGAAGCGGAGGGAACGACTTCATCTTCCTTTCACCAGTGGCCAGTGCCTGCGGTTCCTGCTGCCGCTGGACGGATCCTGAACCTCGCGCTAAACCGGTCAGGCCCCTGAGCTCCTTCCCCAGCCTGCTGTGTCAGAGGGTTCATTCGCTGTCTGCAGGTGCCTCCAGGACCACGCGTGCAGTTAACTGGGTAGGTATGCTGTTCCCTTGGTTGCTTCAGACTTCACTTGTCACTGAGAAGAAAGAGGTCTGAGTCATGAGTCAGCACAGAGGGGTGAGCCATTCAAGCCAGGGAGAGCAGGAAGAGAGCATTTCTTGAAGTGCTTAACAGTATCTCACTGAGTCCCTGAGTAGGAACTGGGCCTTATGAGACTGGCAGCCAGGCTCTCCCGGCCCCTTATGCTCTATTCCTCCCTCTGTGCATCTCTCACTCACTCACTCGCTTCACATGTGTCTGTGCAGTAGGTGGGAGAGTGGACTCTGGAGCTGGACCTCCGGGTGGGAATGTGAACCACACTTTGCCTCAGTTTTCTCTTCTGTAAAACAGTACATAAGAGTATACATATACCTCATGGTGTTGTTTGAGAAAGTACATGTGTCAATACGTCTGTACAACACTTTGCATCCGTTATGCTCCTCAAACTAAGCTTTCTCGGCTTGTTTTTCAGGCCTCTGGCACGGTGATCCCTGTTCTGATTTTTATAAGGCCCCTTTCAGGTCTCAAGCTCTCTGCCGTACTGTGCGACAATTCCTTATTCCCAGAGAGGAAGCCACTCCTGTCCAATTGTCTGTGGTTCAAGGGCACAGTGTTGGGGCCATATTAGAGCATGACCAGTACTATTCTAGGCATGGATCCTCTTAATTAATAATAATCCTAAAATAGTTACTATGATTAACCTCACTGGAGGTTAAAATGAGGGTCTATAAGATAAACAAGTGAGATAGCACATGAAAATATGTGAGAAAATAATGGAGATAATAACGACAGAAGCAGAATCTGAGCACAGGATCCAGGGCCGTAACTAGGCCATCGTAGTCTCTCCCAGTTTGGAAGCTGACTCTCAAGAAGGAGGCAAAAAGAGGTTCCATAACAAGGGAGCTGTAGACAGGGAGGGACGACCAGCCTGGCTTGCACAGAAGAAACCTGAGGGCGCACACCCTGGAAGAAGGCAATCTCTGCCTATGTGAATTGATGTTAAATTGTTATGTGACCCAGCCCTGGTGGGTGTAGCTCAGTGGATTGAGCGCGGGCTGGGAACCAAGGGGTCCCGGTTCGATTCCCAGTCGGGGCATATGCCTGGGTTGCGGGCCAGATCCCCAGTGAGGGCCATGTCAGAGGCAACCATACATTGCTGTTTCTCTCCCTCTCTTTCTCTCTCCCTTCCCCTCTCTCTAAAAATAAATAAATAAAATCTTAAAAAAAATTGTTATGTGACCTGAAACCCCAAGAAGCAGAATTGTCTGACACTAAGTCTCTAGCCTTTGATAGAGTTGCTGGAATTATAGAGAGTGAGTTAATACTACTAAGTCACACTGATGAAATTTGCATTTTTTTAAGCTTTTAAATACAGTTATCTATAGGCATTTGTTTAAAATTCTTCTAAATACATATACATGTATTTCTATATATATACATTTATATAAATGGATGTATATACTCCTATATAGAGAGAGAGATGCCTTATGCTGTGAGTTGTGTGGGTGTATATAGTACTGTGGGAATTGTTAAACCCAAATATCACATAGATTAAATTTAAAAGTTTCAAGTTCTTGACTCATTTAATTTCCAGTAAAGATTAAAAAAATAATAATCCTCTAGTCATAGGGTTACAGACTCTAATTTTCAGCTTCAGAATCATCTATTGACCATGATAAGAACAGAAAGATCTTTGCTTTCTCCAGGTGGCCCAGTTGGTTGGAGCATCATCTCATATATCAAAAGGTTGTGGGTTTGACCCTCGGTCAGGGCACATACCTAGGTTGTGGGTTTGATTCCTAGTTGGGGTGCATACGAGAGACAATCAATCAATGTTTCACTCTCACATTGATCTTTCTCTCTCTCTCTCCTTTCCTTACTCTCTCTCTCTCAAAAAAAAAAAAAAAGAACAATAAAAACTATCCTCAGGTGAAGATTAAATTTTTTTTAAATTAAAAAAACCAATATAGATATCCTTGACTTTTTATAGAATGATGTATTTCTCTTTTCTTCTCTGGATCTCTAGCTGTCTTTATTTTTCCTGTCTCCAAAAAAAGAAATCTTATTATAATTCCCTTACCTAACACTGCTCACCCCCACTGGCATCAAACAAATCTGCCACTTCTGAAATGCTTCTTTGTTGCAGACACAAACCTCTGTACACCGAGAATCAAATATTGAAAATCCATCTGCAACTTTTCCAGTTCCCAGTGGTTAACCAGAACCCCTGCCACTGTGATCCAGCCATCTCAATCATCCTAATATAATGACTGAGAATAATCTATGTTCATTAAAGTGTTTTAAACTTCTTCAAACGCTGTAAGTAAAATTACTATGCTCTAAGAGGGTTCAGATGAGTTTGTTTCAAAAAGAGTAGACTAACACCCATATTCAAACTGAATTTGGTGTAGAAGGAGAACATAAGATAAGTAAAAATTATGTCTACCCTTAGAATTAGGAAGAGAAAGTGAGGCCTGTACACAAGCTGTACTTCAAGGGAGAAAGTGTTAAGGGCCAAGCCGGTTATTCTGTGTCCTTCCATTGTCAGGGCACGTGTTTGGAAACTAGCATCTTTCATGAATTGATGAAAAGATTATAGCAACAGAGTGCAGGGAAAAAATGTCCATACAGTACGGAAACGCATCGCAAGACTGGCAGCCACCCCTGTCGCCTTCCGTTCCTGCCGCTTGACCACAGCTCTCTACTGCTTCGACCCTGAATCTCAGATGCTCAGTGGCAAAGTCCTCAGGTGTCCAGTGAAGACACAATCTTGCTTTCATGCACTGACTTTGTTTTGGCTTCTTTGACTTTGTTCTATCATCTATTTCTTATAACAGATTGTGCCAAACCCCGCCCCGGGTCACTTGAGGCACTACGTTCAAGATTCCATCAGCACAGCAGCAGTATAACATCATGCAACCTCAAGGGTAAAGAAACAGAGCCTCAGGGGTAAAGTGCACAGGGTGTCGTGTGCACCTGCATCCACACGGGCCGTTTTGTGGGCGATGGTTAGAGCAGCCAACCGTCTCAGTTTGCCCAGGACTGGGGGGTTTCTTGGGAAGCAGGGCTTTTAGTGCCAAAATGGGAAAGCACCTCACGATAGATAGGAAACTCAATTCAAAATGGCTTAATTAAAAGGCAAATCATTAGTTTGTGTAGCAGGGAAGACAAGCAGCTTCAGGTAAGACTGGATCTAGAGGCTCAAACTTACCGTCTCTTTCTCGGTTCTATTCTCCTCCTCCCACTGTGTGTTAGTTTTAATCTAAAACCTCACAGATTTGGGGGGGGGGCGGGGAAGGAACGCTCCTCTCTTCTATTTCCAACAATTTGAACAAGGACTTGGTTTTTATTGGCCCATCTGGATCATAAACTCATCCCTGAACCAAACCCTGAGTCAAAGGGAAAGAATTACTAGTTAGTAAGTGGCCACAGGCTCACTTGTATAACTGGGGTTGGAGTCTGGTCCACCCAGACCATGGGAATTCAGAGGAAGATAGTGGACATTCTCCAAAGGAAACTCAAAAGTAGGGGAAAAAAAGATTCTAGAAAGCCAAAATAATTAGTAATCTATGCAACAGAATTTGGTGCTATCCTTGTAGTAGTAGTATGTGGAAAAGATTAGAGATTAGTTGAGAGCTATTGGTGTAGGAAAGGCTTATAGCTGGAAGACTATTAATTGGGAGAGGCAGTTGATATAAGGGAGATAGTAACGCAGCCAAACGGTAAGGGCAGGTGCCTATCAATAATAATTAACACTGATCTAGTGATTTTAGGGTAGCTTTTTAGAGATCTTATATTGTTTTTACTATGATTCACTGAGAAATTTTCTCAATTCTTGCTTGCTCTTGTTCTAGGCAAAGGCACTGTGTATAGCTAAGCCACAGACACAGAGAAGGCAGAAGCTCCGTGGATATCAGTAGAGGCTTGGATTTGGTTATATCTGGTCCAATATCTATGTTGGGATTTGTTCAAGTTGCCTCATCTGTTTTTGACTGAAATTTCAAGAATAGATGCTTGGCTTTGTCATAAAGTCATAAAATTAATTTCATTCTGGTTTTAAAAGAAGCCAACTGAAGCCAGAAATTTAGAAACTTTTTAATAAGAATAAAGTCTTGATTACAGAAAAGAGAAATTATTTCAAATCATAGTCTCTAGCTGACTTCATGAATTCTCTGGGGACCTAATCACTCAATTTTGTGAAAAATAAAAGCAAAAACAGGTGTCAAGACTGTACCTTATCTAAATTATAGGCAGGGAAGAATCTCTTAAAATGCCTTTGTCCTCCCGGGAATGAAACAACAGCCAAGTCTCAGAGTTCCACAGGTGGCCTGTTTGTCTTAAGGTTTCTTGAGAATAAATAGCATGACATATTTCTAGCATTCTTTTTGTTTCACATACAATGTTCTCATTCTGTTCTCACAAGAAACCTGCAAGGTTGGCAGATAATCTGTTCCATTTTGCAGATAGAAGAGGCTGGTGTGCAGAGTGGTTAAATAATTTGGCCAGGGTTATAGGACTAGTTCGTGGGCTTACGACCACCCACCAGAGGTTGTGCTTTTTTGTTATAACCACTAAATACCATCCCCAGTTAGCCGGGCAGGTCAGTAGTTCTGCTTCTCCAGAACTTGGCCTTGGCATGCCCACATAGGGAGTAATTTGTTAATTCACTCATTTATTCAGTGCCGGCTCTGTTTTGAGGACTCTCCTGGGTAATGGAGATGCAGACAGGAACAAGGCACACTCCTGCCCACAATGAGCTCTCAGTCGAATTTCCTTACGTTCCCCAAAAAGTTAAATATAAATTGTTTTTGGACTGTGCATCACTTTTTTTGCTTGGCATACTTCTATTATAATTATCATAAATTTAGACTGTAAATATAATAATCATAGCTATTTATTATGTTCTAATAACTGTGCTACGCACAAATTTAATTCAGCTTTCAAACCAGATGTTCAAAGTAAATATGGCTTATTCAATTTGTCTATAATTTATTTGGTCTTCCTTCCAAGGCCCAATGCTTTGGTTGAGGAGAAAAATAACAACTTTTGTTCCAATTTCATTTAGAGTTTAATAATAATTTAAAAAGTCCCTTAGGTAGTGTTCAGGCAACATCGGGAAGCAAGTCAAGACTTTCTGAATGATCTTATTTTGAATGTCAGAGGTTGAATATACCCTTCAGTTCTCTGTACTTTTTTCTGATACAAATTCTAATACTTCCTTCCCCACACCAACACCCCCTTTTAGTAGTTCCCAAGACAGATGCCCCATGCAACTAAGGAGAGAGCCTTGCACTCTGAAAGGATAAAAGGAAAATGTTATTAATCCTTTAAAAAAAAATACAGTTCCTGTGAAACATACATCATCTCCCGAAGTTTTCACAGAAGCTTTAAGAGAGAAGTGGCATTTGCAGATGAATTGGCTGAGATACAGAGAGTGCAAGGCCATGCTGAAGACCACAGAGCTGATTTACTCCACCCTGTGTTTATTGATCCTGAACAGATAGGCATGGCAGGGAACGGGGTGCTCTGCAGGGCTTCCCTTCTAGAGTGTAGGGCAGCTTGTAGTCCGTTGTGCAGCGAACGCCTCACTTACGTTTGTGTCTCTAGTGCCTAGCATGATGCCTGGTACACATACTTCTCAGTCAATGTTTTCTCAGAGTTAACTGCTTGCAATCACTCTAGGATGACTTTCGTTTTCTTTTCTCAATGTCCATTTCAAAGATGGAGAACTGGGGCACAAGGACACAGAGCCAGTGGCAGCTGAGCCGGGGTTCACCCGGGCTCCTACCTCCCATGCCGTGGCACATGGTCTCTGGTTTCAGTGCTTCTGGACTCATTTCTGGAGGGATGCGAGAGTCCTCTCACTGAATAGGAAGAGAGGTTTAGGGGCTAAAAATAAAAAATTGAGGACCCTGCAAGTTCTACAGTGCCTCCCATCAGAGGAGATGTTAACCCCTAAGCCCAGCCAAATTCTGGATTTCCAGTCCCATGCACTAAGTGGTAGCAGGATAAAGTAACCCTGATCTGCCGTGGTCTGCTGCAGTGTGTGTCTCGCAAGTGCCGGTATGACTGGGCCTGAGCACTTTCTCATATCACACCACTCAACAATTACTGCAACTCCCTAGCATAGGTATTATTACTACTATTAGCCATATTTTATACCTGAGAAACTGAGGCTCAGTTTACTTCACTCCTGCAATTATCACAGCGGCCACATTTAGAACCAGGTCGTCTGGCTCCAGAGCCCATTAACTGAAGACTTTGCCAGTATAACACCTCACAATGGATTCATGCACTACCACTGGCAAAAAATATGCATACTTTCTGTTTTCAGTCTCATCCTCTTCCTTTCATGTAGGGAATATTCTTTTCATTTAATGGAGGAGGGAGTTGAGGCTCAGGGATGTGATGTGCCCAAGGTCTCCCAGCTGGCCATTAGCAAAGTCAAGGCTGAGCAAGGTCTGTTGGACTCCTGGTCTGGTGCTCTTTCTAGCACAGCACAGCTGCCAGGGACCGTGCTGGCCCCACCCCACCCCTTTCCTCCCTGCTCCGCCGTAGACCCCCCCCCCACCCTTTGTGTCACGTTTCTCTTTGTACTGCCCTTCTCCTATCTAAACCACCTCAACTATGACCTGATTCTAACCTCACACGAGTCTTCAGTCAATCGTCAACCTGGAAATCCAATTTATATGAAGATATTAAGTGTTAAACTGCCCGGAAAAACAGAATTTCACATGGGGTTCAAGCTGAAAAAAATAACGCCCTAAAAGTGGGACCCTACGGGTGCCAGACCAGAAGAACAAGCACGACTAAGCTCTTTCAAGGCCTCCATCACCACAGCAGAGGCCTGGCCGACCACAAAGGACAACTGTTCTCTTCCCTCCTCAAGCAGGGGCTTGGCTTTGGAAGGCCATTCAAAGCCTGATCTCAACCTATCCCTTCTTACCTTCAGGCATACCCACTCATCTTCAACCCAAGAAGGAAGTGGCACACAGGCCCGGGAACCTCGAGCTATGAAAGGGGAGAGAAGCTTCTCCTCTCCCTTCCCTGTCCCACTGCCATGCTTCCTGGAAGAGAGTGGAGCAGCTGAGCTGGCTGGAGACAGGTGATTGGGCCGGAGGCAATTAGGGCAAGTAAGGACCAATTATTCCTTACAAAGAAGAGCATGCCTACACCCCAGAAGAGAAGTCTGAGGACCCAACATCCTAAATCTCCATAGAAACCCCAGCCATTCATCTGGCCATTAATATGACTGCATTACCACAGATTAAGTTTGCAAAAGTTATGCGCTGTCATCTTGGTCATCACCTAGCAAATATTTTCACTAGATAAATTATTTGAGAAAAGGGACTATAACTTTTTTTTTTTACATCTCACACAGTACTTGGCAAATAGGAGAAATATTCAAAAATATTTGTTGATATGAAATTGATGGTTCAATTGAAACATTGATGCAATATTGCTACATTATTACATTGATCCTAAACTTGCCAAATTAAATCTCTACTTGCATTTTCATTCTCTAGTTTGCAAATATTTACTGAGCATCTACTCTGTGTCAGATACTGAGAAGTACATTTAAAAACAAACACAGTTGCAGACCTTTGGAATAATCTACGTGGAAGATTGCCAGGAAACAATTGTGAATGAGATGCATTATATACAAGGAAGCCAATATAGTACAGGAGCATAGATAAGGCAAGTTCACCTTGTTTGGGGCTCTTGGGACAACTTCTCTGAACAAAGGAGGTTTAATCTCAGAGATGAATGAGATTTAATAAGTCAGCAAGGGAGGGAAAGTGAGATGCAGGAATGTGTGAAGGTTTAGATGCCACGAAAAAAAATACTACTTCAGAAATAAAGAAAACAAGTGTAGCAAAAGAAAAAAGGAGATCAAGGAAATGATCTTGCGTGGCTTCTAAGCAATGGTAATGATTTTAGGCTTTTTCCTGAGGATGTTAAAAAGATCTGGCTCCTCCAGCGGAGGACAGGTGACTAAGAGTGGATAACAGGAGGCTAACACACTGTGTGCAAGCGAAGGTGTGACAGGTGACTTCATTCACCAGCAAATAAAAATTGCTGAAGCAGATAACACTTAAATTCAGGTAACCACAAAATTGCCTTTGTGGTGTTCTCTCCAGAGATCTTTAGAATTTGAAAAGGGAAATAATAAAATCCTAATGAAGAGACAGTGAGATCAGATGCTGAAGGGTAGGTAGGAACAATTAAACAATTAGTCGGCATGTGAGTGCCCAGTGCCTTCTCGGTGACCATGAATATTCAGGTGAGTGTCTGGCTGGCAGATTACAGAAACAGCAGGCATTCAGTGGACAAAATGTACTGTGGTCGATCTCTAATCAACGGACAATGTGGCATTGACGGAGGCCTGTTAGGTTCTAAGCCTGAATGTACAGATGGCAGCCAGCACTCAGGCAGAGGAAGAAGTACTCAGTGACCATCTGGATAGGTCTTGCCATCACATGAGACATCTAGATCAATGGAAACATCTAGAATATTAAGCCAACTTTCTGCCTTTTCAGCGAAAATCCACAGTGCTTCAAGTCCTGTCACAAGGACTTGGAGAAGTTACAATCACCTGCCTACCATGGTAGGAGTTCAGAGAAAAGTTCCAGGTAACTTGGATGGATTTCAATGCCCCGGCTAGCTGCTTCGATGTCCGTGAATTTAGTTCTTCTGCTCTTTATCAGAAAGTCTTGACCCTAGTGTTATGCTAAAATACTAATCCCCCTGAATCAGTCATGCCAAGACACATTTAAATTCCCGTTTCCTGAAACAGCACTAGTGAGCCTGCTGTCTCACAATGTGGAATGTCAGTGGTCCCTGTCAGTGGTCCCTGCACTCATCCCTGTCAGGACTGGGCATCGACACAGTGACACCCGTCCCAGCTGATGTCGAATGCATCTATTTGTCCAGCTCACAGCAGGCCTTATTTGGAGAATGCATTTTGAATAAAAAGTCATGAATAACCTAACACTGGAAGAATACACAGTGGGGCAAAAATAATGCTTCTAGGGATAGAGGAGTTGGGGAGGGGTGTTCCAGTGAGAGGAAATAGCAGGGGCGAAGGGCAAGATACCGGCAGTAATCAAATGTGGATTTAGCTCCTGGGCATCAGTTTAAGATCCTTGCATATAAACCTATGATACGTAAACTCCAATGTGCAAATGAATCAGCGGAGATACATGTCTAAAATGCAGACTCTTGCCCTGGCCAGGTAGCTCTGCTGGTTTAGAACATCAACCCGATATGCCAAGGCTGTAGGTTTGATCCCCTAGTTTGGGCACATGCAAGAATCAAACAATGAATGCATAAACAAGTGGAACAACAAATCGATGTTTCCCTCCCTCCCTCCCTCCTTCCTCTTTCCCTCACTAAAATCAATGAATTAAAAAGATTTTTGAAAAATGTAAATTCTTAGTCCTTGTTCCCAGATATCCTGACTCAGTAAGTCTGGTGGAGGGCCTGGGAATCTGGGTTTTAGCAACTCCCTAGGTTTATTTGAGATAGCAAAACCACAGAAGTAGAATTAACTGATCACATAAAAGTAGACTTTTCTCCATTTCTTAAAAGTCTTTGAAATGAAAAACAAAATAAAATCTTAAATGCTGACTCCATTACCTGGTTCCTTCAGTTTTATTTTCAGTTCTTTATTTTGTGATGGGGGAGCAGGCAATTTTCAGAAAAGGAGACTAAAACTTTGGGGCCACTGACTCAAAAGCTTATTTCTCATATCTAAAGCAAAATTCTAGCCATGCTGGATAATTCCCAATTTCCTCTCTCATGACGGATATCTATGCCCCCCCCCCCCCCCCCCCCCCCTTTAGCCTTCCCTTACTTTCCTCAGCCTACAAAACCAGGCTCAACTGCTGCCCTGGAACGCCTTTCATATTCCCTGCAGAGTGAATGACTCACTCATTCATTCATTCATTCAATCACTCACTAACTTAACTGATGTGCTGAGATATTACTATGTGCTAGGCATTTGGGGTCACTTGAGAAACAAGACTTAGTTACTGCCATCAAGCTTAAGTTATTCTTCCTCACAGCATTTTGTTTATAGCTAATTGTTGGAGCCAGTTTGCCAAGCACTGAGTTTGCTCCTGGCTCTGTGCCAAGCACTCTGCATGCATTGAAACCTATAATATATGTTTCATTAGTCCCATTTCATAGATGAGTGAACTGAGGCAGGAAAAGGCTAAACATTTTGCTTCGCAGCAAGGTTATGTCACAGAACTGGGATTTGAATGCAGTTAGACTGAGTTCAGAGGCTTTGCCTTAATCATTTCATAACAATCTTTTCTGAAGCCTTACCACACTGTTACTGTACAGTATTTTAATTAGTGATTTGCCTGGCAGTCACTCTCATTACACTTTGAACAATTCCAGAGAAAACACAAAGAGAAAACCAATTTCATATCACATAGCACCTGGCACATACAATGTACATTAAAAAAGAATCATTGAATCATAGAAATTGAGATGTTTATTTCCAATGGCAAGTGTGCTTTGATACGTGAAGCATGACCAGACTGAATTGTTGTGTATTTTTGGAACTGGAGGTAGAATTTAGAATTTGGATGGTGTTCAGTTATAGTCTTGTTCTACTTGGCTAGATTCACATAGTCTAGTTAAAATAGTTTCTTTTATTTTACATTCTTTTTAAAGAAATGCATGCTAGAAAAATATTTAGCATTTTAATATGTTAATAGGAATAAAAGAATACACCTCTGATACAAAAATAAAAGCTAAAATTTACTACGCATTCGCTCTATGCCTGATACTATGCCATACACTTTATATGCGTGGTCTCTCTGAATCTTCCCCAAGGAAATATGACACACAAACTATTTTTGTTTCCAACTTGAACTTCTGGTTTCAGTTCCAACATGGAAAGAAAGTGTAAGTTATTACTTTTGTCCTTATAGCAACAACAACAAGAAAAGCTGGGAAATTTGAAGGTCAGTCACTTTTCGTGGAACTGTCAGAAAATGAAGGATGAAGAACAAATAGCCGCCCCCAAATATAGGGACAGGTATGCACAGAGAGTCACAGTCAGAACTGCCTACCTTGGTGCCGAAGCCACTAGAACCGTAAACTGGTAGAAACAGTTAAAATGGTGATTTTGATGAATTGATAGAGTGTGTACTAGCATGACAGCAAGAAATAGTCCTTTGTGGGGGCTACTGTCTTAGAGGAGCCCCCAAACTTTCACGAGATTTACTTCTAGGAATTGTACCAGGTTTCCATAGTGAAGATACAAGAGAAATCCTCTCCTGGCTTTGGCAGGAGGAGGAGAAGAGTAATCATGGTAAAAGAGTCTTCTTCAAAGTAAAGGCATATTTTCCAAGGAAAAGACTTTGCAGAATTATCTCAGCTGGAGGAAGGCATTCTTCCCACTATGCCCGCCTCTCACTTAAAGAGTGGGGAAAGGGGGAAACTATAGTCAACAGACATCAGGGCTTCAAGGTAATAGATTGGGAACGTCACAGCCGGGGAAGTGCATAGGGCAACAATAAGGCAGCAGTTTTCAGCTAGTGTGATGCAAGAAATTCTAAAACATGCAATAGGTACTGTTTAGTCAGCAGCACTGATGTCTTTTCCCTTAGATTGTCAAATAAAAAGAAAAATGACAACAGACCACACAATACCCAGTCAGTGCGAATGCCCTGTATTTAACCTTGAACTAGAAATATGTAGGTCATATAAGAGTGGCATCTTATTGGTCACACTGCATAATAAGGTTGCATCTGATTAGTTAATTATTGGTACTAGAAATCCTTATATTAGGCACCTTTTTTATCCTCACACAATGTTTTATTGTTTTATTGATTTGAGAGAGAGAGAGAAACACTGATCGGTTGCCTACCATATGTACCCCAACCAGGGACTGAACACACAACCTAGGTATATGACCTGACCAGGAATCGAACCCACAACCTGTTGTATAGAATGATGTTCCAACCAACAAAGCCACCAGCCAGGGCTAGACAACTGATTTTTTATTTTTTCAAACATTATGTATTGTTAATATTACAGTTGTCCTAATTTTTCCCCTTGAAACCCTCCCCCCAGCCCATCCCCCATTTCCATAGTCAATCCCCACATTGTTCATGTCCATGGGTCATGCATACAAGAGCTGTCTGGATAAAGTCTAGCCATTGTTAATATAATGAGAATGATTTGCATGACATCAGTGTAACCTGGCAGCCAAGGAGAGTTGATTGGAATGCACATGCATGAACAATGATGACTTCACTGTGCTAGTCAGTGAGGGTGGTAGATGCTATTGAGGAAGCATGTTTACTGTGTGGCTGTCACATTCAAAATGACTGAGGAAGTAGAGTAATGAAGCTGCATCAAATTTTGCATTAAGTTTGAACATTCCTCCTCAGAAACTATTTGGTTGATTCTGAAGGCCGCAGCTATGGGCAGCTGGTGATTGGCAGCTTCATCATGAAACGTGTTTACTCATTTATCATATATCTATGCAGATTTTTTTTGGCAAAACATCAAATAACCCAGGTGATTCAGTGCCCCTACAGCCGAGATTTGGCACCATGCAACTTCCGGCTTTAGTCAAAACTAAAAGCACCTTTGAAAGGCAAGAGATTTCAGACCATTGATGAGATTCAGGAAAATACAATAGGGCATGTCATGGTGATTGGGAGAACTGTGTGAGGTCCTGAGGTGCTTACTTTGAAGGGGACTGCGGTGTCATCATCCTTTGTACAATGTTTCTTGTATCTCCTTCAATAAATGTCTCTATTTTTCATATTACATGGCTGCATACCTTTGGACAGACCTTGTATATGTTCTTTGTCTAATCCTGTCACCGTCTTTCAACCAATCCTCAGCTCCCCCACCCCCTCCTACAACTATCAGTCTGTTACCTGTTTCTGTGCCTCTGATTCTATTTTGCTTGTTTATTTTGTTCATTAGATTCCATGGTAGAGATCATATGGTATTTGTCTTTCATTGACTGGCTTATTTTACTTAGCATAATAGTCTCCAGTTCCATCCATGCTGTTGCAAAAAGTAAGAATTCGTTCTTTTTTACTGCTGCATAATATTCCATTGTATATATGTACCACAGCTTTTTTATCCACTCATCCACTGATAGTCACTTGGGCTGTTTCCAAATCTTGGTGATTGTAAATAATACTGCTATAAACATAGAAGTGCATATACTCTTTTGAATTGGTGTCTCAGGATCTTTGGATATATTTCCAGAAGTGAAGTCACTTTGGAGCAAAAAAAGTAGGTAATTACTACTTTTTTTTTTGTAAATTAAAATTATACCTATTCTTTTTGTGAGATTGGCAGAAAATCTATTTTTTGGTGTGCTGTAGAATTTTAGTAATTAGTTTATGTGTACCATGAGATGAAAAGAGTTGGAAATTGCTGGTGCAGGGGAGGTGGGAAAATGATATTCCTCTGGAGAAACACCTGTGAGAGTTGCAACCCAGACACACAAGCCTACTAAGAGACTTTAATTGTAAGATTATAGAAGGTTTTCCGCCTCCCATACCTTGTCACCGCAATAACAGGGCTCTGGTATAACAGAGCTGCAAGATACAGATTCTCTCTGAGGAGGAGTGTGGTACTTAAGAAAGCCCAGAATCAAGTGGAGAGATGAAAACAAGGACATAGAAGAATTTGAAGCCTCTGGCACCTATGGTGATAGAAAGCATTAAACACAGCCCTGCTTGTGGGCAGATTAACATAAATTTCCACCTAAAGCTCCTAGTAACCAATACACATGTTTGGCTTTCAATAAAAATTATAAGACATGATAAAAAGCAAGAAAAAATACTATCTTAAGAGGCAAAGCAATCATCACAACCAGACTCAAGTACGAAACAGGTGTTGGGATTATCAGACAGAGAATTTAAAATAACTATGATTATTATGTTAATCTAATGGAAAAAGTAGACAACATGCAAAAACAAAGGGGTAACACAGGTAGAGAATTGTGAATTCTAAGATTCAAAAGAAAATGCTACAAATAAAAAACATTATAACAGAAATGAAGAATTCCTTTAATGAGCTTATCAGTAAACTGAACACACCCGAGGAAAGAATCAGTGAGTTTTATAGGTCAACAGAAACTTCCCAAATACAAATGTAAGAGGAAAAAAGAATGAAAAACAAAACAAAACAAACTAGAATATCTAAGAACTATGGGATAATTTCACATAATTGGAATACAGGAAGAATAAGAAAGAGAATATAGCCCAAGAAATATTTAAAGTAATAAGGTTGAGAACCTTCAAAATTAATGGTGGACACCAAAGGACAGACCAAGGAAGCTCAGAGGACACCAAAACAAAAAAGTATACAGGAATAACAGATTCAAGCTGTAGAAAACTAATTACTATGAGAAAACGTTGGTAAAATCCTGGGGGTGGAGTGGAGAAAACATTACCTATAGAGGAGCAAGGATAAGAATCACAGCAAATTTCTCATGAGAAACTATGTAAAAAAGAAGAGAGTGGAGCGAAATATTTAACGTGTTGAAAGAAAAAAACCACCAAACCTAGAATTCTATACCCAGCAATGTTATCCTTCAAAAGTGAAGAGTTTGCATGGCTCAGTTGGTTGGAGCATTGTTCCCATAGACCAAAAGGTCACAGGTTCAATTCCTGGTCAGGGCCCATACTCAGATTGCAGGTTTGATCCCCGATCCAGGCACATACAATAGGGCAACCAATCAACATTTCTCCCTCATGTTGATATCTGTCTGTCTGTCTCTCTCTCTCTCTCTCTCCCTCTCCATCTGTACCTAAAGCAATAGGGAAAAAATGTCCTCAGGTGAGGATAGACACAAAGTGAAGAATTGATGGAGAGAGTGCTGGGCATTTATAGTCACATAGTACATAAGAACTTGCTGTACTTTCTTAATTTTGCTGTGAATCTAGAACTTCTGTAAAAAAAAATCCATTAAAATTTTTTTTAAAGGGTAAGAGAAATATTCCCTATTTGAAGATGAAGAAACAAAGCTGATAGGGGCTCTAAGTTTCCAGAGGGCATAAGGACAGTAGGAGGTGGAAGCAGGACTCAAATTTGAGTCTTACTAAAAGCTCATGCTTTTTATACACTTAATAGTATTGTGAACATGAGAAAAAGTTTCTCATCCCGATTACAGACTTTCATTAGAGAAGCACTAATGTCCTTCAAAGAATTATGATAACAGTATTTTTCTTTAAGAAACAAATAGTTAGGTTTTAAGTATTAATAATAAAGTTAATATGAAAGCAAACCAAAAAAGTCCCAGATCACTCAAGCTAGAAAAATTTTGACGTGAAATATTCTAAAACTTGAGGCAAGGATAGGTTGGGGATAAGTTTTTAAAGAGAGTTGCCTGAAATCTTTATTATCTTCATCAATATCTAAGTACAGGCAAACTCAATGAAAGCCTCTAACTCCTTGGTTGAACTGCTACTAGTTAGGTTCAATGAACTAAACTACCAAATCTGGATTATGCTATTTAGTTGTCAGTCTTAGTGCATAAAGGATAGCCCAGAAAGTACCAGAAATGTCCACTGGTGGAAGGAAATACATCAAGACCTGTCTCCTCCACTTCTAGGCTCCCGCACTTCTAAACCTTACCCTGTCCACAGGTACCTCAATCTCAAGGTTAATGCCAAGCTGATCCAAGTTGCCCAAACACAGCAGGGGAAAGTCTTTTAACTTTGGATAGGTGTTCCATGACCTGAAAATGTTTTCTTCCATTCACTACTTTTTCTTCAATAGGCAGTTCACATGTCCTTACTCTGTGAAGCATTCCTGAATCTGTATCTTCAGCTTTCCTCAAGACTCTTGTGACAGGTTATTCTTTCCTCTAATACACCACTTGGTAGTGGAACTTACTCTTCACATGTCTCTCTTCTTCACTGGACTGAGAGTTCCTTGAGAGTTGTGTGTCTGTCTATTTATTCTCCCTCCCCAGTACCCAACAGTGTTCCATGCATGCATAGGATATTGTAAGATAATAATAATAATAATAGAAACTATTTTTGTGTAGTTTGTTCCATGCCAGGTTCTCTGTTAAGAATCTGAATTATCTCATGGAATTCTCACAAAACTCCATTATCTAAAGGAATTCTTACCATAATATTTATTAGGTGACTATTGCTATGATTGCTGTTTGTATGAGCAAGAAAATTGAGGCTTAGAGAGGTGAAGTAATCGTCCATGTCCCCCAGCACTGTAGAATTTGAACCCAGATGGCTTGTTTTCAAACCCAGCGTCTTAGGGGATTAAGAAACACTGTCCTATTGTGCATATCCCCACACTGAAAGGCAGACATAACTTCTGAAATGGAAGAATGGTTTTAACCTTATTTAGTATGGAATCATGCCCTGCTGGAGTTCTGGTTTCCTACCCAGAAGATAAATCTCAGAAAGTTTCCTTGGAAGCACTTAGCAAATTGCCTTTATAACCATCACTTTCCTTTGAGTCATTGAGGGCAGAACTTAAAAGAGTGTGTTAGGAAGATGAGCAAATGGCTCCACTGCCAAGGAAAAAACACAATTTTTTTGTGTTTAGGGTTATAAAAGGAGACTCTGCCCAGTCCTCTGGGAAGGGAAAGAGGAAGAGAAGATAATCAAGGCTGTCGATCCAGGGAATCCTAAGCTAATCTGTCTGAACCCAGCATCCAGGAACTGGCTGGTGACTTGGTTACCAAGGGCTTTTCTGAATGCTGCAAATGAGCCTGCACCAGAAGCCAGAACAAAGGATACACACTGTCACCATGGTCCTGTAAACAGGCTGGGTGTCCTCTCAGCTCCACTACTGCTTTCCCCTAAACTGGCTGCCACTCAGCTTCTAGCACCTCTCCTCATCGTCATAGTCAAAGGTGACATGTTCTCATTCCCTTTCCAGCTGTCTAAACTGAGAGGCAAATGGAGACAACTATAGCTGAACAACAATTTTTTTAAAAAGTTAAAAATAAATAAATAAATAAATAAATAATACCCAAAAAAGATTTAAAAAATAAAAATACACTGAGGGGACTTTGCAATAGCAGCAGGGATTGAAAACACCTTTGACGCAATCATATTAAAATGGCTTGCTCTGCTATCAGTCGATTGGCTGTCTCTATGTTAGGTTTTTCTTTTCACCAATCTGACTGATGTCATCTAACAACAACAGAGGTGTTCAATTTGGGGCATAATTTAGACATGGCCACAGTCACCTATGTGGGAGGGGCCACAGGAGTAAATCTAGTAACTGTGGGAGGATTCCATCTAAATGCAAGTCATTTTGCTTAAGGCCACAAAAGATCAAGGCTGCATGGAGGGAGCTTTATCTTACATTGAGGCAAAAATGAACATTTTCATTTTTTGGCTCATGTTGAAAAAATGTGGGCTCTAATACTTCAATATTAGCTCAAGAGATACAGTGGAGACACACCCACACACACAAATAAAAGGGAACATAATGGAGAAGAAAAAGAAGAGCAGAAAAAGCTTCAAAGAATAGAGTCAGCCGATCTTCAAGCTCCTCTAGGGGTTTCTTAAATCTGGTTCGTGGTCCATTTGTGGTCAGACTGGACCTCAGGCCTGCCTATGACCTGCCTAACCCTTACTTCTGCTACCAGATGATTTGCATCTTATAGACATGACACTGCCTCTGAATGTGCACTTTCAGAAATGCATTAGAATAAAAATGCTGGTAAAGAGAATATGTATTTCTGAGTTCAATTGTGGAGGAAACAAGATTGCAAGTCACATCCACTATCTTCTTCCACTGGCCAGGACATCTTCCTAAAATTACATAGTTACTCATCTTGCAAATGCATTTTGGTTGTTCTCATTACTTTCAATACCACGGAAGAAGCTTAAAAGCCTCCAGCATGCATTCAAATTCTGGATTTGAACTGTGAATACAAAAAGGACTACACAGAAAGGATGCAGTTTGGCCAGGATGCATTGTTACTTTGAAGCTCTACCTCTCTGAACACCTGTCAGGTTTCCTAAAGTGGCCTGTACCTTGACTCAGTATGGAAATGAGGGCAAATGGATCACATCTCCGTTTCTTTTATCTTTCTACTTCTGGGAGACTTAATTTTATACAGAATGGGCTAATGGAATTTTCCAAAGGGAAGCTATAAAGGAATTGGGTTGCTCCTGGAGTTTTAGTGGTGAATCTAAAGAAAATGTTCGAGCTCAGGGTTTTTCACACCATCATAGATAGGCACATCACTGACAGTTAACCCTAAAGGATTCAAGGTATTCCTGCTTCATTTCAGCCACCATAGACTCAACAACAACAGAAAGGTGGCTTTCAATTCTGTAGAGACTGGTTTCCTAGCAACAAAGGCCACAGGAAGTTGAGACCCATTAAGGAAGAGAAGGAAACACAATGCTATGATTTCTCTGAGGCATTGAATTACCTCTTTAGTCGTTGAACTTTCAATTTGTCTGTTTTACAAATTAATCATTGCTTTCATCATGATTGTCTATGTAAATATATATAAAGAAACCAGAAACAAGAAAGAAATCATAGTGCTTTGTCAAAAATCAGCAACACTGCAGACTGAATTACACTTTCATCTGGATGGAAATTTTGAAAAATATCTGCATGCATTTAAATATCTTTTGACAATGGTAGACCTCCTTTTGAATCAAGAATTAAAAGATTCTTTACTCTAAAAAAATGAGACTTTTTAGCATGTCTAATTTTCTCATGAATGGTAATTAGCAAATAAGATATTTGGTGTTTAATATCTAATCTGCATAACAATAAAGGCTCTCAAAACAAAATCATCTATTTTCTATTCATAGTGGAAAATCACTTTACACAAATTTTAGAGGAAATGTAGTGCTTTTCATCTTCTAGCCAATATTTACCTTCTAGTTTTTATAGAGCTGTAATAACAATTAGTCATTCTCAAGATCTAAGCTTTTTCTCCATGTGAATTTAGGCAAAAAGTGGGAAACTCTCATTTTTTTCACACTCATGCTGAAAAGGTGTGGGCTCTAGAACTTTGACATTAGCTCAGTTTAAGTAGTGTTGGAAGAAGGAGTAGGAGGAACAGAGGGCAGAGGAAGAAGGAGAAAGAAGAGGAGAGAATGTTTGCTGTCTGAGTTTAACTCAAAGAACTTGTAGACCTGTAGGTGCAAATAACAGCAACAGTTACAGTAATAACACTTACTAAAATGGCAACCGTTTCTGGATGCTTGTTACGTGGCTAAGAGCCTTATATACATCTCCTCATTTAATCCTCACTACAACTCTGTTAGGACAGATGCTTTCCAGAAGACAAAGTTGATTTTCAGAGGTGAAATTACTTGCCCCAAGTCACCCAGCTGCTAAGTGGAAGAGCCTAATTTAAACCCTTGACTGTGTTCGACCTTCCTAAACAGTTGAAAGAATTCAGAATGAGTCTTCTCAGAATGTGCCACTTTTATTTTGAGCTTAAGAAAAATGTGGCCAAAAGTGTTGGCAGCAAAATGGCACCAGGTGTTAGCCCGGTGGAGTCAGAACGGAACTCAGTTCAGCAACCTGAGTACTTGAGTTCTGGCTGAGGATATGGAGGCAAGGCTCAAACAATAAGAGAAAGTTTATTTAGAAAATCACAGAGGTAGAAGAAGTGAGCTGTGGAAGAAATGGGCTCAGGAAACAGGGTGCAAAGGAAAAAGGACGCTTGGAGCTTAGGAGGAAAGGAAAAACAAGAAAAACGCCTGGGGGAAGGGGGTGGGGAAAGGCAAGGATGTGCTCCACAGAGAGAGCGGCACTGAGTCTGGAGGTATTATGGGAGAATCCAGTAGAATATTCATCAGCTTTCCTGGTGTGCTCTTCCAGGGTCATGGTCTCTACTGATTGGTTAGCACCAGGGCAGGGCATCATAGTCAGTGTAGCTGGTCCTGAGGTCAGCTATGGTGTCACCTGTCTGGTTTGGCTACTTTTCTGGGCCTGGAACTGAAACACAACTGACGCCTGGACGTATTTGATGTGGGTCAGCCCCCAGTGCCAGCGCCCTGGTTTACTCTGCCTCTAAGGAGGTCTAACCCACAGGACTAGCAACATGCCAGGGGAGGGAAAGTCAGGGGAGAGTCCAAAGCCCATAAACAGTCATATGGAAGGTCAAGCAAGGGGTCTAAATCGCAGGACCATCGATATGCTAAGGGAGAAAAGGTTACCCTGCGGGTAAGGTCCTTGTTTCCTAGTTTTGCCCTTTGCTAAGCACCCTGGGCTTTCTGCCCTGGTGACCTTCTATATGTACCTGGCCCATCGTCCTTGCCCTGCTCAGGTCTGTCTAACTGGCTGTCACAAAAGGACTCAGGAAGAGCTTTCTGCCTCTTCCTTACCTCAAAGAATTTAGCCCAGGAAAGAGCTATCTATCACCAGAGATACCTACAAAGAATGTGGGCTAGGCCTAGGTGTGGTAACCCCGGTGGGAGCTAAGCAGAGACTGTGTGTTTAAAGTCCTCTCTATGCTCCATTGTCTGTGCATATCATAGCAAACATTTGCTTTTCCCATCTTCCTATAAATTGCCTTCCACCCCTTTGTTGCCCAAGATCCCTACCCCCTTCTCCTTAGCTCAGAAAGGCATACTGCACGAGAATCGATTGCCTGTCTGTGGGTCTCATATTCTTATGGGGCCTCCGTATGTAATTAAATTTCTTTTTCTCCTGTTAATGTCTCTTGTCAAGAACCTAGAAGAGTAGAGTACAATTTTTCCTCCATGATACAGGTAAAACAAGTTGAGCTGTCATCTGTTAGCACTTTGCTAATCACGTGTAATGGGTTATCTAATTCATCCCTGAAGACAAAAAATGATTTGGACCTAGCCGATCCCACTGCTGAGGTCATACTTTGCTATCTGTTTGTCCTTCCATTACGGTCCTCCTCCCACAAAGCAGGACACTTCAACTCAACTTAAGTCAATGTCTTTCATTTTCTCTAATGTTGAGTATGCTTACAGGACTCTTAATCCTCTGGATGAAGCTGAATGCTTTCTTTTAATTTTTTTGTTTGTTTACTTTGTATCCACATATTTTGGGCATAATTGAGAATATTTCCTCAAATGTACACTTCCTTTCCTGAAAGATTCAACACTCTTAAAAAGAAATCAACCAGCCCTGGCTGGTGTGGCTCTGTGGATTGAGTGCTGGCCTGTGAACCACAGGGTGGATGGTTCCATTCCCAGTCAGGGCAGACGCCTGGATTGTGGCAGGCCAGGTCCCCAGCAGGGGGCACACAAGAGACAACCACACACTGATGTTTCTCTCCTTTTCTTTCTCCTTCCCTTTCCCTCTTTCTAAAAATAAATAAATAAAATCTTTTTAAAAATGTTAAAAAAAAAAGAAATATCAACCAGAAAACATACATTTAAGGAATGACTACACAAGGAAGTAATTGTCAAGTGGGAATTAAATAACTACACCAGAGAATATGGTCTCCTTGTCATTGCTTTTAGCCATCATGTATTCTGCATTGACTGGATCACCCTGAAAAGTATGGGCAAACCTCTTCTCCTTCTGAGTCTCCAAACCTCAATGGTAAAACAGGAACAGCACTAACTTTTCAGATGTGAAGCTGAATGGGTAAAATGTGTTATGATATAAATTTGCATGCCCAAATTTTGCTGTGTAAGAAATGTATTTCTTTTTCTTAAATCATCTCCAAGTCTCTACCTACCAGGCTAGTGTGAAATTCAAGCACAGCAATCTCTAGAGCTCTCTCCTCTCCTCTCCTCTCATCATGCTACATCAAAGCACCAAAGACCTCTCTAGATGTCTGCCCGCCTTGGGTGCCAAGGCGACATTCACTGTCTCTGCAGGTCTGGTGACTCGGCGCTCCCTTGGCGCTCCCTTAACACTCTTGGGGCACAGATTGTCAAAGAAACGAAATATTCTGACACTTGTTAAAATGGTAAGGCAAACTTTATTTGGGACTGTTGCAATAAGTATAGAACTACAGCAATGGGATTCCGCAGTAGGGAAGAAAGATTGGGCTCAAGTCCAAATACATCAAGGAAAAGGGAGGATTTATAACCAAAGAGACAAGTAGGAGAGGAGGTTGTTGGATGGAAAATTACTAAGACAGTAGGGAAATTTTTTCTAAATGTCCTAACAGCATACTTACAGAAAGCTGGGCAGAGTGATTACGTGTTACCAGGGGGATGAAGGAGGATGAAGAATTGGGTCAGATACCGATGGTGATCAGGTCTTGAAGACAGGGGACTCTGGCTAAAATTGGACGCTACAAGTACAGAGCTCAAAGCCCAAGTTTGAGCCCAGTCAAGCGGAGGGCTCTGAGGAGCATGAGAGCATCTTGGTCAAGGTTACAACAGACAGCTGGAGTCCTGTGCCTGTGGTTTATCTTCCTACGTGTATCTGAAGTCAAGCCATGTCCTGAGGCACCTACACCGAGGGGCCCACAGTGCTGCACTCAGCCCTAAACCCCTTCCCCGTGGACAGGCAGGGACAGCCAGCAGCATCTTTAAGAAGCTGAGGCTTTATAGGAACCAGGAAGACCCATTCCTTCTTCTGGCCTTGCCACAAACCTCCTTAGGCGAAAAGAACACTGACCTGATTATCTACTAGAGATGGGAAAGGTGCAGTACATTGGTAGACAACAAAACACACATTAGTAAAATCTCCTGTCCTGTATGTACAGTGTCTAGTTCTGGGTCACAAAGCAGGAGCTCCAGGAGGAGCCCTCTGTTTGCTTTGCTGTAGGTAGTCAATGTTCCTGGTCACTGATTTTCAAAATCTGTTTTGTTTTGGTTAGCAACACAGCCTGTCTTCTAAGGGAAGTTTACAGAGAACCCCATTGGCTTACAAGGAAAGAAAGAACAGGACAGAGTTGCTGCCCTGGTGATTCACCTGCTCCCTCCCTCTCAGGAAACCTTCCAGCTCCATGGGGCACATTGGGAAAGCTGGCTCCCTGGGTGAGGGCGGCTGCATTTCTACAGCACCTATTACAGAATACCCAGAAAACAATGATCAATAAAAGGCTGCCATCACATGTCATTGGATTTAAGATACATGAATTATAATATATAATGTTACTTTGTATATCACTGGACAATGAAAAAATGCAGTTGAATTAACTATGGCATGGCATTGATTATATAAAATATTTGTACTTTGGGTATGTTCAAATGTGAAAAAATGTGGTTTAGAATTGGTGAAATTGGGTAATCAGATGACTTTTTAAGCAGTGAAGGAAAACGCAACCCAAAGAAAGCAAAGTACTTGTTTGGATTTTCCTGTTTTAATTGACAATAGGATCCATATTTCAAAAAGCAAAACAAACAAACAAACAAACAAACAAACAACAAAATGGTGCTTTTTAAAGTAACTATTTATAAAGAGAGATAAAGAGAAAAATAAAAAGAGTATGCAAGACTGCAGAAAAGTCTCAAAAATTAATTCGATATGGGTAGATGGATGGTCTATTAAAAAATGCTAACTACAACAATGAACAAGAACAGTGGAATAATTTTACTATGTTCTTTAGAATTTATCCAACAATACCCAATAACTAGAGAACTTTTCAAATGTAACTAAAAAATTCACTATGCATTGTTCATTTAATACCTTACAGAGCCTATGTACATTTGAAGAGAAAAATAATAGAAATTTTGTGAATACATATATAAAAGCCTACTTTTATGAATTAATTTTGAAAACTGAAATATTGCTGCATATAATTCAAAGCTCCATTAAACACAGCCTTAAAATAATAGAATGAGTTGTGATTCTCTTTATACTAGGCTGCCTTACATTATGCATGATCTCTATGATCTAAAACCATAGTCGATTTTCTCTTTAGAATCAGATTCAGGAGCTTTGAAAACAGCATGAAGATAACAGATGGTAAGGCTAACAACTGCTCCCTGAGTGTCCACCACACCCACCATCTTCCCGCTGAATGGTTCTGGGCAGAGGGCACCCTGCTAAGGAATAAGGCTCAGTGGGAACAGTGGCAGGAACAGACGTGGAAGCAGTGAAGAATGCAGGCCACTTACAGTTCTGGTCAGTCCACCACCTACAGCAACATGCCTGGGTTGAAATAAGGCCTTGAAATGTGGAAATAAATGAAGACCACCCAAATCTGAACAAATGAAGCCTGTTTATTCAGAACTGGCTCTACCTGGGAGCCAGCCGCCATCATTTGTATTTGGCAGAGACTCAAAGGCAGGCAGAGAGGTGGGAAAGCTTTACCATGGAAAAAGGGGAAGCCCTGGCCAGGTGGTTCAGTTAGTTGGAACATCATCCTGTACACCAAAAAGTTGTGGTTCAGTTCCTGGTCAGGGCACATACCTAGGTTGCAGGATCCATCCCCAGTTGAGGCTCATACTGGAGGCAAACATTCAATGTTTATCTCTTACACTGATGTTCTCTCTCTCTCTTTCTCTCTCCATCCTCCTCCCTTCATCTCTAAAGTCAATAAATATGTCTTTGGATAAAGATTAAAAAAAAAGAAAGAAATAAAAAGGGGAAGCTTCAAGCATACCTTAATGGGAGGCTGTTGGCATGGGGAAGCTAAAGACAGGTTAACCAGAAGTAGGACATCCTCTGTGTGATACTGTAAATTATAATAAGAAATACATATGTGGTGGTCTTCATCACCATTTCTGGCTTACAGTTCCTAAAACCCTTGGAATTTATCTTTCGTTATGCTAATGACGTTGGCTTTTTCAAAGTACCTAAGGCTGGGGGTTAGTTGCCAGGGAAACCAACCATGTGATTGGATGGTTGGCACTTTCAGTCCCACTCCCAACCTCTGGGGAAGGGAGAGAGGCTAGAGATTTAGTTCAGTCACGAATGGCCAATGATTCAATCAATCATGCTGACAATGCAGTCTCCATGAGAACCCAGAAGGAGGGTTTGGAGAGCCTATAGGTTGGTGAACACTTGTTGATTCAGGGAGAGTGGCTAACACAGAGAACATGGAAGCTCCCACCCTTTCTTCACATTTTGTCCTATTCACCTCTTCCATCTGGCTGTTTCTAAGTTACATCCATTTATAATAAACCAGTGATCTAATAAGTAAAATGGTTCTGTAAGTTCTGTGGACCCCTCCAGCAAATTAATCAACCCCAAGGAGGGGTCCTTGGAATCTACAATCTATGATGCTTGGCATCTCAAGAGGGTGGAGTCTTGTAAGACTGAACTCTTAATTAACTGTGGGATCTAATGGTATCTTCAGGTAAATTCTGTCAGAATTTAGTTGAATTGTAAGACACTAAGTTGGTGCCAGAGAATTGCTTGATGGTGTGTGTGTGTGGGGCGGGGTGAGGGGGGCAGATACACACTGGCATTGGTAGCAGAATTATACAA